>ML058371.1:1455234-1683594 GCA_003013855.2 Liriodendron chinense | reverse complement strand
CAAACATTTTCCTCCTATCTAATTGCTCACAATGGATTTGACTTCTGCCTGCCTAGTCATCATTTATGTGGCACAACCAAGCGCTGCCAACTGTCTTCCTTAAAACACAGCCGATATTCTGCCTTTAAATTTGTTACCACTATATCTCCCTCTTAACAACGCCAAGTATCACGTTTTCATTGGCCGATGGCAACCAACACAAATTAGGCTAGAACACAAATCTCACGTGGACCTCAACATAGGAAAGCGTGGTGATTGAACGCCCTCCCTTAAAAACTTATGTGGGCCCATTGTAATATTTATTTTCCATCCAACCTGTTGATAGTGTCACACTGACCCCTGGATGAAAGGAAAAAATCAAATATAAACTTGATCTAAAACATTTGTGGCCCATAAGAAACGGTTAATCACCACTTTATCCTATGGTGTGATCCACCTGATATTTAGATATGCTTCCATCTTAGGCTTTTATCCTGAAATGAGCTTGCAAAATGGATGGATGGAGTGGATATACAACACATACATCAAGGTAGCCCCACGGTCAGGGCTACTGTTGAGCTCTTAATTGTGCATATTCTAACCCCAATTCATCATTCATTATGCATGGTTTTCATGATTTAAAGGCTAATCTAATGCATAGTTTCGTGGTTGTAGGAATAAGAGTTGCTTTGCTCAATTGATGACCAAAAGGGCACATTTAGGAACCTTGGATGAAGACCCAAGGTGGGCCAAAGAAAGAAGAAAGCAAGGAGAGAGAAGAGAGAAGAAAGAAAGAAGAAAACAATGCAGAAAATTGGGCTAGACCGGTCAAGACCGGTCGGCCAGGAGACCCACGACCGGTCAAGACCGGTCGGCCATGGGTAGAAAGTCTTCACATGTTGCTGGACTGCCATCCAGACAGGCTAGACCGGTCTTGACCGGTCGGCCAGCCCTGTCCGACCGGTCTTGACCGGTCGGCCATGCAAATTCCAAGTTCCAGATTCCAGACAGCAGGCCATTCCCGTTTCTAGTTTTTCAGACCCGTTTTTTGGGCCGATCTTGATGATATTTGGAAATTCAACACATCCATGTCGAAGAGGAGCTCGACGTCGAACTAACCCAAGTGGTTTCGTGTCGATCGGACCTACGGATTGATCGTGGTGGCCAAAACAATACGAACTGTCCAGAAAGTTCCAGATTTCGCTGCTCCACTCTGGGCCGGTCCAGGTGACTCATCATTGATGATATGAAGAATCTACTTAGACCAGATTCTAAACCACATCCATATATGAATAACTACAAAGTTTTAGATCAAAAGGATGTGTGGTTTGATCGTACCGGTTGAAGAAAGATGGACCATCCAGAAAGATCCAACTGCGCAGAGTTTATAAAAGCCCTAAGTGTTTTAATTTTCGGACCACATTCTGGGATTGTTTTGGATAATCTAATCCATCTATCATGTAGAGGAGGATATTTTCTACTAATTTTCAAAATTTGAGATCAATCCGACCTCTGTACACTCCGGAGCGTTGAAAGCAAGATGACTGGTTCTGAAGGTACCCGAAGTGCGCGATTTTGAGAGGCGGTCGGTGATGTGATTGGTGGGCCCATTCAGAGGATAATCTTGAAAATATAAATCATCTATGAGGAAGATCACATTACAAGGAAGCTATAAATCAATTTTGAAGGCAATCCAACCATTGGTTAAGCCGTACCAAGCGAAACAAATTTTGCTATGTTGCTGTACTATTGTTGCACTATAAAAGGAGGTGCTCTCTTCTATTCCAGGGCAACCAAGGACGTGGGGAGCAAGGAGTTCAAGTCATAGGAGGCTTCCTAGCCTCCTCCAGCTAGTTTTTCTTCCTTTTCTTAGTTCTAGTTTTATTTTTAATATGCTTTTCATTAGCTAATCTCTTAGCTAGAGCTAAGAGGTGAACCTTATAGTTTTCTTAGATTGTTTAATTCGTTTTATTGGTTTTAAAGTTGGAATTCATGATTATGAACTATGGTTTGAAGTTTATACAAGCTTTAAGTAGTTTTTCTTAGTCTTATGATGACTCATGGATGTTTGGGAGAATTACTTAAATTCTTAATTGGTTTGCATCAGTCTAGACCTGTATGATCCGAGGAATTGGAGTGCGCTCTAGTACTATGATCTTCATGTGGGGACTTCCTACCAAAGTTCTACTTTTCTGAATTTCTGTAATATGTATGGATTGTGCATGTGATTTGAATCAAGTTCAAATCATGATCTAGCCTTGTCTTGTGACAGGACTTGAGGATGGTTATGATTGTGAACTGAACCTTTTGGAATGGGGAATGACCTATGCAATTGAGCATGCTCAGCTCAGCCTACATTGAGTGAATCCTATGCATTGAACTTACATATGACAGATTGTTTGGTTTAACAGCTCTATCATCTGACTAAATAGATCTTAATATCGATTCTAGTTGAGAAAGTGAGAAACCATAGCAAATTATGCATCTAAGGAAAGCTATAAGTGGATCCTTGATGCTCTATTTATCTTTTCATTATCAGATTTTCTATTTTTTGTTAAAAATCAATTTCACAAACCTCTTTGATTCTAGTTATTAGGATAGTTTGAATTGTTTTACTTCCTTCCCTGTGGATCGACCTTGGTCTTACCGAGTTTATTACTACATCGCAACCCTACACTTGGGGAAGCGAACAGCTACAAGGCGTTGAGTGTTAGGCACTTAAAGGGCAGGGTCCCACCTAGAGCTGGGCAAAAACCAAACCAGCTCGAAAGCCCGACTCAGATTGGTTTGAAAAAGCTCGACTTGGATTGGTTTGAATAGAAGTTCAAACGAAACCAAACCAAACCTCAGAGTCAAGCTACCAAGCTCAAAGCAGGGAAATACTAGCTCGGTTCGGCTCGTAGTTCGGTCTAATTCAGCTTGGTTTGATTTGGCTTATAGATCATAAGGACACTATTTCCTGTGATGTGATCCACTTGAGCTTTGTATATGATTCAATTTTTGGATCATGTCCAAAAATGATATGTAAAAATGGATGGACAACGTGGATAATACAAAATATATATACATGAATGCACATTGTTTCCTTGCACTTGTAAAGTTATGCTTATGTGCTTTTGTTTGGAAAAAGCTCTTACATGTCTATTTTGAAGTTGCACTCTTTTGGAGGATGTTAAACATCATGCAGTAAGATACTTTTGCATTTTTTTGTATTATTTCTAAATTTTTTTAATTCTTTTCTATTTAAACAAAAGAGCTGCCACCTTTTCGAATTCGGCCTGGCCTAATTCAAAATTTTTTACCCAACTAATGTAACATCCCGAAATTTCGGCACCCGAGTACCGAGACTCTGATCCCGAGATCCCAAGTGTTAACTTAATAAAATGCTATTTTAAGAATGCCACACGTGGAAAATGCACCCACGTGTGTCCTCAATCAGATTTATATTCATTCCATTCACAAATAATCAGAGTAACACATTTCAATTAGCGGATCATAAGCAAAGCGGAGGTAACTAAATCTAAAAATATAGGGCTAACACCCTAGATGAACAATTCCATCGCAGTGTAAGCCCATATGAGAATTATACGAATCGCAATAAAAGTAATAGGAAGGGAAAATACATCTACCAAAAGGACGAAGCTAAAAGATTATAAGGCGCCCGTGCGCACCACCAACTGGTCCTATTCTTGAGGCATCTGCATATGTCAAATAGAAGGCGTCAAAACGCCAACATAATGAAGAAATAACCCCAAGGTTAAACTCGGGATATTTAAATTATAAACAGGTTTATATAAGTGTATCATTCTTAAGCATGTTGTTGTTAAACCTCCAATTTATACATTGCATTGCCCATTACATGACATGGTTTGCATGATTTTCATGATTTAAAGGCCCATCTAACACATGTTTTGTGATTATAGGAATGAGAGCGGACTTCACTCAATTAGAGACCAAAAAGGGGCCATTTGGAGCCTTTGATGAAGGCCCAAGGTGGACCAAAGAAAGAAGGAAGCAAAGAAAGAAGAAAATAGAAGAAAGAAAGGAAGAAAACAAGAAGAAAAAGAGACCGACCGGTCTTGACCGGTCGGCCAAGGAAGCCCGACCGGTCTTGACCGGTCGGCCATGCTTGCTGGAGTAATGCCAAAGAGGGCCTGACCGGTCATGACCGGTCGGCCAGCCCTGTCCGACCGGTCGTGACCGGTCGGCCATGCAAGTTTCAGATTCCAGATTCTAAAACAGCAATGTATTCCCGCACCTGGTTTTTCGGACCCGTTTTCTGGGTTTATCTTGATGATATTTGAAAATCCAACACATCCATGTCGAAGAGGAGCTCGACGCCGAACTAACCCAAGTGGTTTCGTGTCGATCGGAGCTACGGATTGACCGTGGTGGCCAAAACAATACGAACTGTCCAGAAAGTTCCAGATTTCGCTGTTCAACTCTGGGCCGGTCCAGAGGACTCATCATTGATGATATGAAGAATCTACTTTGACCATATTTTAGAACACATCCATATATAAATAACCACAAAAGTTTCAGATCAAAAGGATGTGTGGTTTGATCGTACCGGTTGAAGAAAGATGGACCATCCAGAAAGCTCCAACTGCACAGAGTTTATAAAAGCCCTAATTGTTCTAATTTTCGGACCATATTCTGGGGTTGTTTTGGACAATCTAATCCATCCATCATGTAGAGGAGGAAGTTTTCTACCAATGTTCAAAATTTGAGATCAATCCGACCTCTGTACACTCCGAGGCGTTGAAAGCAAGATGACTGGTTCTAAAGGTACCCAAAGTGCGCGATTTTGAGAGGTGGTCGGTGATGTGATTGGTGGGCCCATTCAGATGATAATCTTGGAAATCTAAATCATCTATAAGGAAGATCACATTACAAGGAAGCTACAAACCAAATTTGAAGGCAATCCGACCATTGGTTAAGCCGTACCAGGCGAAACAAATTCTGCTATGTTGCTGTACTATTGCTGCACTATAAAAGGAGGTGCTCTCTTCTATTCCAAATGAACCAAGGACGTGGGAAGCAAGGAGTTCAAGTCCCAGGAGGCTACCTAGCCTCCTCCAGCTAGTTTTTCTTCCTTTTCTTAGTTCTAGTTCTAGTTTTAATATGCTTTTCCTTAGCTAACCTCTTAGCTAGAGCTAGAGGTGAAATTTGTAGTTGGTTCCAATGCTTTAATTCTTTTATTTCAAGTACCCCTTTCTTAATTGTGGATTTTGAAGTTCTAGTTTGAATAAAGTTTGGTTTTTTAGAAGTTTTGTGAGAGTTTGTGTGCTCCGGACATGAGTTCCTTGCAATTCTCTAAGATTACCATGATTGGGTTGTTTGAATTTGAATTGTAGTAACCCTTGAGCATGCCATAGTCCATAGGCATGGCTGTTACTCCGAAGGCTACAAGTTCAAGTTCTATGTGCTCCATTAGAACTAGAAATCTGATTTCCAGATTTAAGTGGGACTATTTGTGCTTGAATGTTATATCTTCCAATTAGATGAGAGATAGGACTTTGATTCTAATTGTGTTGTACTTGGATGAATGGATTGGCATTGGACTACTACAAGTGGATTCTTGATGCTCTAGTTCTTCTTATTTTCAGATTTTCCTATTTCATGTGAAAAACTACTCTCTTAAACTTCTTAGATTCTAGTTATTAGAGTACTTGGAATTGTTTACTTCTTTCCCTGTGGATCGACCTCGGTCTTACCGAGATTTATTACTACATCGCAGCCTTACACTTGAGGCGAGCGAACAAGTTTTTGGCGCCGCTGCCGGGGAAAAAAGTTAAACGGTTTTAATTGTTCTAGTAGCTATAGAGTAATCTTAGTTAGGTAGGATTTTCAGTTTTTATAGAAGTAGATTTTCTGATTTTTTTTTTTTAGATTACTAACAAATTCTTTTTTTATTTTGTAGGACATTGTTGCTGACATAGATCTCACTCTATTGGGTAACATCTCCCCATATCCCTTCTCTTTTTTTTTTTTGATTTTTATTTTATATTAGGGTAGTTTTCAATTTCTTAAAATTTCATCATGTATGATTGGACGAATGGTGCATATAAGCATCTTTTGGAAGATGAGATGTCAGACCATGAAATTGAAAGTCTTTATGATTGGAACCATTATAAGCATAAGTATTTTTCTAAGGTTCAATCAACCTCCACTGCCGCCCCACGTAAGACGATGCGTGATTACATTAATGAAAACAATACACATATTGAGACACGATGTAAGACGATGGGGGAATACCGGAACGAAGCAAAATTGGATAATCATCCGGGAAAAACATTACGTGATTACCGGATTGAAAATAACATGAGTGTTCCACCGGTTATGGTAAGAGGTGTGCAACAACAAAAGGAACAGGTGAATAGTAGCCAACCGGTTAAGACAATGCGTGATTACTTGTATGGATATGCCTATCAACCATCATATAACTTTTCATCCTACAATGCGTACGGTCTTAATTGGGAAAACCACCATTCTCCTTGTTCAAGGGAGGAACCAACCATGGATGCCAACAACTATCCTCAAGAGTTTCTTTCTCATGAGCCGCAACCGACACGAACTCTTGAGGATGTGCTGCGAGAGTTTATGGAAATAACTGAGAAATGCATACAAAACCTCTCGCCATCTCAAAATATTAAACCCAACATTGGGAACACCGAATCAATCCCCAACAATGAGGAGGATGAGGCTATCCAAGCCCAACCCTCTTCTGATTTAATGGATAGACTTTTAAAGGAGATTGATTTCGATGATCCCAATGTCATCATCAATTATGGTGAGTCCACTATCTCTTTTGGATGCTTTGAACTTAATGATGAAGAGATTTCAATGACGGTTGACGAACCCGAGGAATCCATAAAATTTGAAAGTGGTAGTGGGGTTGCCTACAATGAGGGTGTGGTGAATGGTTATGAACCTATGGTTTCTTTTTCCCAAGGGCATAATGATTATGAGTCTCTAGAGGATATGCATGCTAGAGAGATGGCCGAAGTCGATCTTTTTGAGTCGTTCCACCAACAACACATGCCAAATTCTAGTGTGGTAGACCTCCCTTTGATTGAAAATTCTATTCCTTTGGATGATGAGGTGGCACAATCTGAAATTTTCAAAGATCAACCAATGTTAAATGATGTGCTTACCACTGAATCTGAAGAATTCTCTTTGGAAGACCTCCTCTCTATAGAGGAGGAATTCCTTACCATTGAAACAGAATTTCTTCAATCATTAAGGGAGGATGAGGACCCTTCATGCGACTATCTCGATTTCCTAGAGGAATGCTTGGCCCACTCTTATGATCTTGATGATGAGATGATTAAGGAGTTGGATATTTTGTTAGACACGGTGTCGGTGCCTGAAGAACACCTTTCCACTGATTTACACTCTTTACCATTGTTTATGGAAACACCGTACAATTCTGAATTTGTGGAAGAGACAACTTTAACTAATGAAAACTTGATGAATGTCTCTCCACCGTCATGGGTCCTTCAGCCCATTGAAAATTCTGATTGGGATGACCCATTTTTAATCAATCATAACCCAAATCAGAATTTGAGGAGATATCTTTTTGCTGCTCTTATCTCCTCCTTTTATGCATGTGGTGCACAATACGATTGGACTTCAATGATAAGAAGCACACATGTTTACTGTCGAGCAGGACTTTGGATGGTCCTCATGAGAAATTTATTGAAATTCATGAAGATCCTGCTCAACTTTGATCATGTAGTTGATCGGACTAATCAAAGGTAGGTAGGTAGGTTAGGATTTATTTTTCTGCAATTAGGATTGAATAAGTCTCATCGAGACAATGGAAGATGCTAGAATTGATCAACTTGCTATCTCAGGTACTATTGTTCTCACTCTCTCATATTTTACCATTGCTCTCATGTTCATGCTAATTGCATATCTTTTTACATTGAGGACAATGCAAGATTTGGTTGGGGGGTGAGATGAGATTCCTCATCTAGCATGTTGCAACATTTCGAGCCTCACATGCGCAAATTTTTTCGAATTTTCTAAAATTTCAAAACTCTTTTAGAAAACCTTATTTCCATGCATTCGAGATGATATGAGTATAAGAAGAGGAGATACGAAGTGTGTGATGTTGTAAGTCTTGAATTCTCCCAACATAATGGTTTTATATGTTAGTTCCCCTATTGTTGTGATTGATAGAAAATTTGAACACCTTCACACCAAGTTCACATTACACGATTTTCATGAGTTGAAAGGTTTATGTGATTTGTGGATTAGCTAGACTTTGATATAAAGGTGTTGAGAAACCAAGCCGGGGTATTTTGTCCATCCTTGTCCATGGGAAAATAATGAAAGATATGGATTTTTAAAAATCCTATCTAATTTTAAAAGAAAAAGGAAAGAAAGGATGAAATCGAGAATGAAGGAAAAATGGTGGAAAATTTCGAAAAGGGCTACCTATTACCAACCGGGGGATGGTCGAACCGTAACCAAAGCTGGAAATGGGACGTAGTGTGAAAGCCGTCGGAAGGACGGTAAGGCAAATTCCTGTCATAGGCTTGTTGTTGCTCTGTGCACCTTAAAATCCTTGGTTTACTTAATCTATGAAGAAGATGATCCTAGAAACTCATGAGATGAACTTTCACTATGCACACTAAGTTGAATTTGTTCGAGTTCTTCTATTTATCAATCAATCAGCGGGAATTTCATGTAGACACTTATTATGTTTTGAGAGTCCAAGATTTCAGCTTCTATCACCTAATTTTTCCAAATTTTATACTTATACACCTTGGAATGGATAGAACCATGGGTTCTGAGGGAGAGTTGGGTTTGGAGGTTTGAAATTGTTTCACACATGTTTTGCTCGGGACTAGCAAAAAGCTGGTTGGGGGGTGTGTTGAACCTCCAATTTATACATTGCATTGCCCATTACATGACATGGTTTGCATGATTTTCATGATTTAAAGGCCCATCTAACACATGTTTTGTGATTATAGGAATGAGAGCGGACTTCACTCAATTAGAGACCAAAAAGGGGCCATTTGGAGCCTTTGATGAAGGCCCAAGGTGGACCAAAGAAAGAAGGAAGCAAAGAAAGAAGAAAATAGAAGAAAGAAAGGAAGAAAACAAGAAGAAAAAGAGACCGACCGGTCTTGACCGGTCGGCCATGCTTGCTGGAGTAATGCCAAAGAGGGCCTGACCGGTCATGACCGGTCGGCCAGCCCTGTCCGACCGGTCGTGACCGGTCGGCCATGCAAGTTTCAGATTCCAGATTCTAAAACAGCAATGTATTCCCGCACCTGGTTTTTCGGACCCGTTTTCTGGGTTGATCTTGATGATATTTGAAAATCCAACACATCCACATCGAAGAGGAGCTCGACGCCGAACTAAGCCAAGTGGTTTCGTGTCGATCGGAGCTACGGATTGACCGTGGTGGCCAAAACAATACGAACTGTCCAGAAAGTTCCAGATTTCGCTGTTCAACTCTGGGCCGGTCCAGAGGACTCATCATTGATGATATGAAGAATCTACTTTGACCATATTTTAGAACACATCCATATATAAATAACCACAAAATTTTCATATCAAAAGGATGTGTGGTTTGATCGTACCGGTTGAAGAAAGATGGACCATCCAGAAAGCTCCAACTGCGCAGAGTTTATAAAAGCCCTAATTGTTCTAATTTTCGGACCATATTCTGGGGTTTTTTTGGACAATCTAATCCATCCATCATGTAGAGGAGGAAGTTTTCTACCAATGTTCAAAATTTGAGATCAATCCGACCTCTGTACACTCCGGGACGTTGAAAGCAAGATGACTGGTTCTAAAGGTACCCAAAGTGCGCGATTTTGAGAGGTGGTCGGTGATGTGATTGGTGGGCCCATTCAGAGGATAATCTTGGAAATCTAAATCATCTATAAGGAAGATCACATTACAAGGAAGCTACAAACCAAATTTGAAGGCAATCCGACCATTGGTTAAGCCGTACCAGGCGAAACAAATTCTGCTATGTTGCTGTACTATTGTTGCACTATAAAAGGAGGTGCTCTCTTCTATTCCAAATGAACCAAGGACGTGGGAAGCAAGGAGTTCAAGTCCCAGGAGGCTACCTAGCCTCCTCCAGCTAGTTTTTCTTCCTTTTCTTAGTTCTAGTTCTAGTTTTAATATGCTTTTCCTTAGCTAACCTCTTAGCTAGAGCTAGAGGTGAAATTTGTAGTTGGTTCCAATGCTTTAATTCTTTTATTTCAAGTACCCTTTTCTTAATTGTGGATTTTGAAGTTCTAGTTTGAATAAAGTTTGGTTTTTTAGAAGTTTTGTGAGAGTTTGTGTGCTCCGGACATGAGTTCCTTGCAATTCTCTAAGATTACCATGATTGGGTTGTTTGAATTTGAATTGTAGTAACCCTTGAGCATGCCATAGTCCATAGGCATGGCTGTTACTCCGAAGGCTACAAGTTCAAGTTCTATGTGCTCCATTAGAACTAGAAATCTGATTTCCAGATTTAAGTGGGACTATTTGTGCTTGAATGTTATATCTTCCAATTAGATGAGAGATAGGACTTTGATTCTAATTGTGTTGTACTTGGATGAATGGATTGGCATTGGACTACTACAAGTGGATTCTTGATGCTCTAGTTTTTCTTATTTTCAGATTTTCCTATTTCATGTGAAAAACTACTCTCTTAAACTTCTTAGATTCTAGTTATTAGAGTACTTGGAATTGTTTACTTCTTTCCCTGTGGATCGACCTCGGTCTTACCGAGATTTATTACTACATCGCAGCCTTACACTTGAGGCGAGCGAACAGTTGTCAAATCAATCAAGTTAAGGTAATGTCCACATACAAATCATACATCATCATAGGCTAGTTGATTAAATGCATGGATGTCCTAATTCTGCACACAATGCATGTCCCGGGCAAGCCCTGGCCCGACCAACTGGTATCAGAATCCACAGTCCACCTGTCTAGCAGCTCGTAAGTCGTGACTGAGTACACAGCCCGGATGACACAGAGAAATGACATGAGGTGCTCAAGATAGCGCTGACGCCACATCAAGCAACCAGGCTACGCGAGTCCCCCTCAAATGCAATGTCATGTATGCATGATTAATTAAAGTATTTATTAGTCCAATTCATTCAGCAAATTGGTGAAGCCAGAATACCAACATCGTATTGTAAAGTCTAACCGGGACTATCTGGCTCCCTATGATGCGTAACCAATCATCGCCAGTAACCCCTCGATCCAAAGTTGAGTTATCCTACCATGAAAGCCTGGTTCGACCGTGACTCGTCAGCCACGACCAAATCAAAGCGGAAGGTCTCATATCCCAAATATCAAATACGATTAATTTATTCAGAGGTGCGGGCGTTTCACTTGGGATTATCCCAATGCACGCCCGGGTCGTTCGAATGGTGCACAGGCACGCGAACATCGGCCAAGATCACATTTGTCACAAGGGTCATTCGAACAACAATCGGTCACCCCTATCAATGCTCACTGGTCACTACGGGGAGACACCACCCCAGCGTAAGCCGACAGCTCAAACATGGTGTCCCATACCACCATGCCTGGCTCATGAGACTTGGTGGATCGAGTCGCAATATGGTTTTAAGTGGACTATTCACAGTGGGAATGATGGTATTCTAGATTCCATAAGATGTGATTCAAGAATGAAATACAAGAATGATTAACTTTGAATTGGGCTTATTCGATGGACCCAAGTGGACGACAACAAACCAACAATGGCCACTATCGGTCGACCGTGTCCCTCTTGGTCGATCGAATAAGTCCCTGACTGCCAACCCAGTGGCAGGCAGTACACTATATCAACGGTTTTCAGAGCTTAATCCAAAGCAACGGATACCTTATTATAATAGCAATTTAGGTTATTAAATACCTAATCATAAACATATCTAAGCACCTGGCCCGACCGACTAGCCCTACCGATCCAAAGGACCCGGATGACATAGCCCGGATGACACAGGGCGCCACATACATCCACAATCATAAATATATTACAATATTGTAAATTTACATCATTCAGGCATTTCATCGAGCATGTTATGAATCAAACAACCATAGAGGCATTTCATCGAACATGTTATGCACACATCAACAATTAACGTATAAATTCAACCAATCATTAATTAAGATTTATCGAGAATAAGCTTGAGGGTAGATCTTCACCTTGGAATCGAAATTACTCGATTCGGATGAGGCCGGAGCGATCCAAATACGGTCCGAACGCCGAAAATTGGGGAATACCTCAATTACCTACAATGAATCAAAAATTTAGCGTTAATCAATTAGGGTTTAATCTAATTAAATGTTTAATTAGGGTTTAGGGTTTTGGTATCTCAAATTTGAGAAAATCCCAAATCGATTCAACGAATTGGGGCCTAAATTCGGTGCACCCTTGGAATCCCAAAGGAGTCGAGCTTGGTTACGGCTTCTACAAAGCGTGGGCCACACCCAGTCGATGACCAGGATCCCAAATCCTAGCAAGAGGAACCCTAGGGTTAGGGTTTCGTTAGAAACAAATGGGTTTCTAACCCTAATGACCGAAAAAAGGAAGAAAATGGAAAGAAGAGATAGAAGAAGAGGTAGAGGAACATCATACCTAGCATAGGTTGGAGAATCCAACCCAAAGCCACCAATTTTAGAGCGAGAAACGCGAGAACGGAGGTGGAGACCGGAGAGAGCTCGAAAATCTGAGATTTCCACGGGCATGGCAGAGGATTTGAGGAAGAAAGGAGGCTTGAGAAGGGAGAAAGAGAGCTAGGAGGGCTTAGGAGTTTAGGGGAGAAGAGAGTGGAGGTGAGAAATGAGAGAGAGATGGTTCGAATGGGGTTTGCAACCCCCATTTTATAACCGTCCAGCCGCGACCGGTTGGCCGGTCGCAGATCCGGTCGGCCGGATCCCACTATCCATCCGTTTTTCTTCCCAAAAAGGGCAGCAGCACAACCGGTCGGCCGGTTGTCAAACCGGTTGGCCGGTCGTCCCTTGGCCATTTTCTCTAAAATTTTTGAATTTCTTCCCTGCACAGTGAGTTCCCACACTGCACAGTGAGTTCCCACACAGTCCAGGCTACTTGTCAGCCTTATTTACAAAATAACATTTAAGTAAATGTCATATTTAATTTATGTTTCTATTTACTTTAAGTTATTTATGTAAATAAGGAAGTACCCCTCATTTGGATTCAATAAAAAATACTAGAAAATTGAAATCCCAATAATAAAGATTTTAATTTTCCCCTCCAAGTACAAATCGCAACTTTTTGGCATTTCCAAAACATAGCGCCTTTTAAATGAGAGGGTTTTTGCCAAATCTAAACCGTTCAAAAAATCTAAAATACCTCAAATAGGCTAAAACACCAAGGTCCGGTAAAATATCCATGATGGTCTCATCGATCTACGTGTGGATTGATAATTCAGGGTTCTTTACTTAGTCTCTACAGACAGCGACATACCCGAGTCAACCCACTCGTTGGAAAACTCTTCCGAACCATGTGATCTTCCAACTCCTAAACTAATTCCATCATTTCTTTGGTATAAACATTCATTTTAGTCCCCAATACATGTGAACACACACGCTTGTACGCCCTATAACCGACACACCGAAGGTAATGCCCAAGGACTTCCAATTTCCAAGTTAGTGAAAATCCGGGGCGTTACAACTAATCCCGGCCTGAACCAAATTTTTTTAGAGCAAACCAAACTCGAGCCGCATGGGTCGGCCTGAAACCCAAACCGGGACGATCCACAAACTAGGTCGACACAAAAACATGTCAAACCAAACTAGGGCTAACTCGGCTCAGCCCAGATCGTTGCCCACCTCTAGCCGCACTTAATCTACTCCTTCGATAATGTAGTGATTACATAAGAGTGGATTGCCTGTAGCACCCACTACCAACTATTCCTAGTGGCACTACCTGCCTAAGCTTTGTGGTGCCATAGTGTTGTATGTGTTTTATCATTGCCATCCATCCATTTTCCAGCTCAAGATGGAATAGTAAGCCCACCGTTGAAACCTTTTAGAGCCATCATAATGTTTATTTTCCATCCAAACTACTCATAAGATCATATAGACATCGATGGGAGGAAAACACAAATATAAGCTTGATCCAATATTTTTGTGGCCCCCAATAAGTCTTCAACGGTGAGCATTTGTGGTAGGCTTGGAACAATTCCACACGATCAGCCAACCCACATGAAAAAATCAGTGTTCAGGTCTAGCCTTATTGTATCGGGTCACTAACGGGTTGGCCCATTAAGACCCGTTAAAATAATGGGCCAGGTCAGTGTTTCACATGCGAAACCCATTTAACCCGCTAGTGAGGGTATTTTGGTAATTATTTTTAGTGTGGTGAGAAATCCCTAAGAAGCTAAGATAGCCAATAAGACTCTCTCTCTCTCTCTCTCTCTCTCTCTCTCTCTCTCTCTCTCTCTCTCTCTCTCTCTCTCTCACACACACACACACACACACACACACACATTCAGAAGTTTTCTCCATCTTTCTGCCCATGGCCACGCTCCAAAATCTCTGTTGAATCGAGCCATTTCCATCTCTTTGCCCAATAAAGCACAACCCGTTTATTTAATGAGTTAAATGGGTCAGGTTGCGGGTTACCTATTAAATTAACGAATGGGTTTGAGTTTCTACATTTTAACCCATTAGTTAACGGGTCAGGTTTGGTTGAGGGCATTTTTTACCCTACATGAACACAGTTCAATACAACCCGTTGCCAGGCCTAGTTCGTGGTTTGGTCCTCATGAGCTTTAAATCTACTTCATATTTTAATTCATTTGCTAAAACAATGTAGAAAACGGATGGACGGCGTGGATAAAACATGCCCATCTCTGTGGGCCTCTTGGGTGTGAGCCCTAAATTACGCATATTCTAACCCCAATTAATAACAATTTTGCATAATTTATGTTGTCAAAGTTAAGGACTTATGCTTGTTTTTGTATTTGTAGGTATTTGAAGAGAGAGAGAGAGAGAGAGAGAGAGAGAGAGAGAGGTCATGGATTTAATGTTAATTTGAAGGATTTAGAATGATTAGGAGACCAAGCTTTGATGAGACAAAGAAGTGAAGAAAAAGCCTTGAAGGAATCAAGTTGAACACTTGAAATGGCCAGAAAAACTAAAGTACAGAGCTGCAGGGCTAAAACAGTAAAGTACAGAAACTATAGAAAATAGCCCTGCTGTTACACCTCCGGCTGGCCGATGGCCAGATCCGGTCAGTCGGCCGACAGGTCGGCCTTAAGGCCAGATAGGTTGGATATTCAGGCTTTTTTAGGCTGAACATGCTAGACTGTTTTTATTAGGTCCGGTCGGCCGACCAGTCGGCAAACAGGTCGGATGGTGTCCAGATGGCTCATATGTTGCTGTGCAAGGTCCGATCGGCCGGCCAGGGGGGTCTAACCGGCCGGCCAATGTCCAAACTGCGTAAGGACTCTTCAATTTTCGAAAGTTTTCAACTTGGTGCATGATTTCTCCTATAAAAGGCCACCTCCACTCTCTTCCTAACCCATCTCGAAACGTGGGGAGTAAAGAGATCAAGACTTAGGAGGCTTCCTAACCTCTTACAACTATTTTTTCTTTCTTTTCTTAGTTATAGTTCTAATTTATTATGCTTTCTTCTAGTTAACCTCTTAGCTAGAGTTAAGAGGTGAAGTTTGTAGTTAGTTTCGATGCTTTAATTCGTTTATGCAAGTACCATTTTATTAATTTTGAATTTTGAATTTCTAGTTTGAATAAAGTTGGATTTTTAGATGAATTATGAGAGTTTGTGTACTCCGGACATGAGTTCCTTACAATTCTCTGAGATTACCATGATGGGTTTGTTTGGATTCAAATTGTAGTAACCATAGAGCATGTCATAGTCTCATGACATGACTGTTACTTCGAAGGCTACAAATTCAAGTTCTATGTGCTTCATTAGAACTAGAAATCTAATTTTCAGATTTAAGTGGGACTGTTTGTGCTTAAATGTTATATCATCCATTTAGATGAGAGATAGGACTTTAATTCTAATTGTGTTGTGCTTGGATGAATGGATTGGTATTGAACTACTACAAGTTGATCCTTGATGCTCTAGTTCTTCCCAAATCTCAGATTTTCCTATTTTATGTTAAAAATTATTTTCTTAAACTTCTTACATTCTAGTTATTAGAATAGTTGGAATTATTTACTTCTTTCCCTGTGGATCGACCTCGGTCTCACCGAGAATTATTACTGCATCGCAACCTTATACTTGAGGCGAGCGAATAAGTTTTTGGCGTCGTTGCCGGGGAAAAGGTTAAATGGTTCTAATTGTTCTAGTAGCTATAGAGTAGTCTTAGTTAGGTAGGATTTCCAATTTTTCTAGAAACAATTTTTTTTTTCTGATTTTTTTTTAATTACTAATAGTCTTTTGTTTTTGTTTTTATAGGAACGTAGTTGCTGACATAGCCCTCAACGAGTAAAATCTCACCATCTCCTTTCTTTTTGTTCTTTTTCCTATATTAGGATAGGTTTCAATTCCTTATAATTTCATTATGGTTAATTGGATGGGTAGTGCTTATGCATACCTTTTGGAAGATGAGAAGTCAGACCATGGAATCCAAACTTATTATCATCAGGATCCCTCTAAGCATGAATGTTTTTTTGAGATTCAAATAATCTCCACTATCCCCCATGTAAGACGATGCGTGATTACATTAATGAAAGCAATACACATGTTGAGACACGACGTAAGACGATGGGAGAGTATCGGAACAAAGAAAAATCGAATAACGGTCAACTAGGGAAAACATTACATGATTACCGGATTGAAAATAACATGAGCGTTCTATCGGTTATGGTAGAAGGTGTGCAACATCAAAAGGAACGGGTGAATAGTAGCCAACCCCTTAAGACAATGCGTGATCACTTGTATGGATATGCTTATCAACCATCACATAACTTTTCATCATACGATGCGTACAATCTTAATTGGGGAAGCCACCATGCATTCTCCTTGTTCAAGGGAAGAAACAACCATGATCATCAACAATCACCCAAAACGTCTTCCTCTTATGATGACATGTATATACATATCCTTTAGGACTTAGCAAAAGAATGCGAGTACGAGCAATTAAATCAAGCCTACTTGCTATCTTGTGAAGACATTGAGCCCAAAATTGGGAGTATCGAATCAATCCCCTCTAATGAGGAGAATGGGGCTACCAAAGTTCCACCTTCTTCGAGTATAATGAATAAACTTTTAGAGTAGATCGATCTTGATGATCCCAATGTCATCATCAATTATGGTGAGTTCACTATCTCTTTTGGATGCTTTGAACGTAATGATGAAGAGATTTTAAATATGATTCACGAACTCGAAGAATCCATAAAATCTGAAAGCAATAATGGGGTTACTTACAATGAAGGTTTGGTGGATGCTTGTGAACCTATGATTTCTCTTTCCCAAGAGCATAATGATTATGAGTCTCTAGAGGATATGCATGCTAGAGAGATGACCGAAGTCAATCTTTTTTAGTCCTTCCATCAACAACACATGTCAAATTCTATTGTGGAGGATTTCCCTTGAGTGAAAATTTAGATTCTTTGGAGGAACGCTTGGCTCACTTTGAAAATTCAAAAGACCCCATTATTCAAGAGATTGTTAAAGCCTTGTAAAATTTCGATCCCCATACTAGTTATGAGGAACCTAGCTTGGAAAATTTCACTCCATGGTGTGCGAATCCCTCACCATAGAAACTGAATTTTTACAATCCCTTAGGGAAGATGAAGAGTCTTTATCCAATTATCTTGACTTCTTAGAGGAATGCTTGACCCACTCCGATGATCTTGATGATGAGATGATTATAAGGAGTTGGATAGTTTGTTAGACATAGTGTCGGTGCCTGAAGAACACTACTCCACTAATTTACACTATTTACCATTGTTTGTGGAAGCACTGTACAATTCTAAAATTGTGGAGGAGACAACTTTAACTGATAGAAACACGATGAATGTCTCTCCACCTCCATAGGTTCTTCAGTCCATTGAAAATTCTGATTGGGAGGACCCATTTTTAATCAATCACAACCCAGTTTTTAATCAATCATAACCCGGTTCAGAATTTGAGGAGATATTTTTTTGCTGCTCTTATCCTCCTCCTTTCATGCATGTGGTGCATATTACGATTGGACTTCAATGATGAAAAGTACCCATGTCTACTATCGAGAAGGACTTGGGATGGTTATCATGAGAAACTTGCTAAAATTCATGAAGATTTTGCTTAAATTTGATCATGTAGTCAATTGGACTAAGCAAAGGTAGGTAGGTAGCTAGGTTAGGATTTATTTTTCTACATTTACGATTGAATAAGTCTCATGGAGATAATTGAAGATGCTAAAATTAATCAACTTGCTAGCGATCAGGTAGTCTCATTTTCACTCTCCTTTGTTTTATTTCATTGCTTTCATGTCTTGCATATTACATATCTTGTTACATTGAGGACAATGTGAGATTCTATACTAGTTAGTTTTTGTACATTTCGAGCAATTATGTAGAAAATTTTCAATTTTTCTTAATTTCAAAACTCTTTTAGAAACTTTATTTTTATGCACTTGAGATGTTATGAGTATGAAAGGAAGATAAATGAAGTGATTGATTTTGAAATCATTGAATTACATGTAACATGATAGTTTTCTATATGAATTCTCCTATTGAGTTGATCGATAAAAAATTTGAACACTTTTAAGTCTAACCAACATTACACGATTCTCATAGTTTGAAGGGATTATGTAGATTTATAGACCGGCTAGACTGAGATTTAAGATGTTGAGGAACCAAGCCGAGGAACTTTGTCCATCCTTGTTAATGAGAAAGTAAGAAGAAAAGAATGGAAGATATGGATTTCTAAAAATCCTATCTTATATGAAAAGGCAAAAAGAAAAAAAATCGTTATATTGAATATATGTTGAAAATTTTTAAAAATGGGCTACCTATTACCAACCAAGGGAAGGTCTACCCGTAACCTAAGCTAGAATTGGGAAGTAGTGTGAAAGCCATCAAAGGAACGGTAAGGCAAATTCTTGTCATAGGCATGTAATTGATCTGTACACCTTTAGATCTTTAGTTTCACTAATCTATGAAGAAGGTAATCTTGAAAATTCATGAGATGAACATTCACTATATATGTACACTAGACCGCACTTATTTGAATTCTTCTATTTGTCAATTAATCGATAGGGATTCTATGTGAAACACTTATTATGTTTAGTGAGTTTAAGATTTCAGCTCTTATCACTAAGTTTATTTAAATTTTCTACTTATACGTCTAGAAGTTTATAGAAGCATAGTTTCCGAGGGAGAGTTGGGTTTTAAAAAGTTTGATTTATTTCAAGCATGTTTTGCTCGGGACTAGCAAATGCTAGTTGGGGGGTATGTTAAGCCCTGAATTATGCATGTTATAACCCCAATTCATTACATAATTACATAGTTTAATTTATTAAAGTTAATGACTTATGCTTGTTTTTGTATTTGTAAGTATTTAAAGAAAGAGAGAGATGTCATGGATTTAATGCTAATTTGAAGGATTTAGAATGATTAGAAGATCAAGCTTTGATGAGCTAAAGAAGTGAAGAAAAAGCCTTAAAGAAATCAAGTTGAAGACTTGAAATGGCTACAAAAACCAAAGTGCAGACCTACAGGGCCAGAAAAGTAAAGTGTAAACTGTAGAAAACAACCCTATTGTTACACCTCCGATCGGCTGATCAGTCGGCCCTGAGGCCCGACGGGTTGAATTTTCAGGCCTTTTGGGGCTGAACCTGCTGGATTGTTTTTACCAGGTTGGATAGTGTCTAGATGGCTCCTATGTTGCTGTGTAGGGTTCGACCGGCCGGCTGACCAACGTCTAGACTGCGTAAGGACTCTTCAATTTCTAGAAGTTTCCAACTTGGTGCACGATTTCTTCTATAAAGGCCACCTCCACTCTCTTTCTAACCCATCTAGGAACGTGGGGAGCAAGGAGATTAAGACCTAGGAGGCTTCCTAGCCTCTTACAACATTTGTTTCTTTTTTTTCTTAGTTATAATTCTAGTTTATTATGCTTTCTTCTAGTTGACCTCTTAGCTAGAGCCAAGAGGTGAAGTTTGTAGTTAGTTTCAATGCTTTAATTCATTTATGCAAGTACCATTTTCTTAATTTTGAATTTTGAACTTCTAGTTTGAATAAAGTTGAATTTTTAGATGAATTATGAGAGTTTGTGTACTCCGGACATGAGTTCCTTGCAATTCTTTAAGATTACCATAACGGGTCTATTTGGATTATAATTTAGTAACCCTAGAGCATGTCATAGTCTCTCGGCATGGTTATTACTTTGAAGGTTACAAATTCGAGTTCTATGTGCTTCATTAGAACTAGAAATCTGATTTCCATATTTAAGTGGGATTGTTTGTGCTTGAATGTTATATCATCTAATTAGATGAGAGATAAGACTTTTCTCAAATTTTAGATTTTTCTGTTTTATGTTAAAAACTGCTTTCCTAAACTTTTTAAATTCCAGTTATTAGAGTAGTTGGAATTGTTTACTTCTTTCCTTGTGGATCGACCTCGATCTCACCGAGAATTATTACTACATCGTAGCCTTACACTTGAGGCGAGCGAACATTGAGCCACTGCAAGCATTTTCGAAATTGTACTCCTGCTCGCTACATTTATTTTTCTATCACCGCCCATCTTTTCAAGGAGGGTTTTTCGGCACATGTATACGCACCGAAGAGGAATCGCATATTATGCACATACAACTTTTAAGGGGACGAGGGATTTCAGCGACGGAACGTTGCAGGAAGTTCTAGGGCACGGAAGTTACAAGGGGCCACCGTGATGTTTGTGAGAAATTCACCCCGTCCATCCGTTTCTCCAGCTCATTTCGGGAAGGAGACAAAATATGAGGAGGATCTAAAACTCAAGTGGGTCATGCGGGAGTAAAATGTGGGAAAGAAATTCTTACCGTTCAAATTTTCCTAGGGTTCACCTTGATGTTTGTTTTCCATCCAAACCGTTCATTAGTTCATTCCTACTTTGAACTAAGTCCAGGAAGAAAAGAAAAAAAAAAAAAAAAAAAACCCTTAGCCTAACAAAAAATTCATGTGGCTCTATGAATGTTTCAATGGTGGTTATTTAATTCTCATTTTTTCTTTGTGTGGCCAATTTAACTTTTGGATCCTTTTCATTTTTAGTCCACTGTCCCAAAATGTGTTGCCTAAACGGATCAACGAGGCGAATTTCTCACCAACGTTACGGTGGGCCACATGTGCCTTCTGAATCCAAGTCACACGTGTAAACAAAGGTGCCACTATGGACATGTCCGCCATACATGTGTCATGCTAATGATACTCCCAACACCAAAAGAATGATCCAAACTATTCAAAGGATAGCCATCTAAATGGATGGTTGAAAAACATTCACAAGTTGCTTGTTTGTTATCCTTATATTTGTGGCCTACCCGAGGCTTGAAATTTCCTCATTTTTTTCTAAAGTATGTATTACAATGGGCTTATTACAGTCATTCTATTAAATATCGCATATGTAGACTAAGTTGAGATATTAAAACCGATTTGGGATATCACATGTAATCCTTTGAATATATTGGACAATTCAATTGCATTTCAATTCCAATGGGCTGAAGAAATGGATGGACATACAACATATCATCAAAGTGGGCCCCACGGTAAGAGTAACACCTAATCCGCTCCCCTCAACCATGACCCAGAATTGGAAAGAGTAAATTGCTCAAGGATTGGAGTCTTCTACAAAAAACTCTTTCATCCATTCTATCCATCAGGTTTTATCCTTAATTTTAGACCCACTAGATAAAATTTATCTAGATTCACAACTCAAGTGGGCCACACCAATAGAAACAACCGGTATATGAATCTAATCATAGGTTTGTCTGCAGGGATGCTATGGCGTGAATATTTCACCTAACCCGTTAATTAGGTGTAACTCACTGGGATGAAGTGAAGATACAAAAATCAGTCTGATGCAAGGCTGAGACGAGCTAAACAACATGAATTTTGAGGCTGTAGAAGCAGTTTACATTGTTCCCGTTGATGGTTCATATACGAGGTTTTAATCAAGCTAATATTTTATGTGTATGGTTAAAATAAAAGTTTTAATACGATAAACATAGTGGATGTACATATACAATATGGTGGGCCCATAGAGCTTGCATGTTTCACGAGTGTTTTTTAGCACGTTTCTTTAGCACCGAAGAGGAGGTAATAAATCCCTCGTGCATGTCCACATGTCCAACTCAAGGACGGCCCATGCACAAAATTTCATTTGGACTTGGTGGCATCACATCACCTGTTTATACCGTCTCTTCATTGTCTGCCTTGAAAATTTCATACTAATCAGATATATTTATCTTACATTTAATTTCTACGTCAAGTATCCACACATTGTGTGGATTATTGACAATGGAAATAAACATAAGAAACATATCCAGAAAGAATAGGAGAGATGCCACACGAAACTAATGACAGAGTATGTAAATGACAAATAATGAAAACATTCCAATCTATCCAATCTTGGACTGTCCAACAGGATAATTTGACATATTTCTATACCTCCAAAACACACTTTATCTATGCTCGGTAATATAGAAATCTCCAAATAAGCTAACTGATTGTATTATACTACCATTCTTGGACAAAAATAACTATTAATAATAAGCGACATACATCCACATATATCCACATAAATATAACTATTAATAAAATATAAATAGATATTTATATTTTACCTTCATCAAGACCTTATTGACATTATAAGGAGCTTGGATTTCAAATAAACACTACCAAAACCTTATGATGGGCCCTTTGGAAATTTTAATGGTGGGGCACTCAATCACACTGCTTCTAGTGCTGTGGTCCACTTGAGATTTGAATATCCATAATTTTATGATTTTTTTTTGAATTGATTTAATTAAGAAATCCCTAATTAGAGATTTATTTTGGAAATATCCAATTAGAGATTTACTAAAACAGTGGGCCCCACAAAACAGTGAACATCAATGGTGGGCCCCACAAGCAGTGGACATTGACGAAGGACCCACACACAGTGGATAGCAACAGTGGGCCCCACAAGCAATGGACACCGTTTCTAATGGTGTGGTCTACTTTAGATTTGGAAATCCATAATTTATGGATTTTATTTTGGAATTGAAAATCCTAAATTAGAGATTTTAATTAAGAAATATTTTGGAATTGAAAATTCCAAATTATGGATGTTAATTAAGAAATCCCTAATTACGAATTTATTGTGAAAATCCCTAATTAGGGATTTACTAAAACAGTGTGCCCCACGAGCAATGGACAACGACGGTGGGCCCCACAAGAAAAGAAATCCCTAATTACGAATTTATTTTGAAAATCCTTAATTAGAAATTTAATAAAACAATGGACCTCACAAGCAGTAGACACCATGGTTGGCCCCACAAACACTGGACGGCGAATTGGGTAGGCCCCACAAAACTGGACATCGAGAATTGGGTGGGCCCCACAAGCAGTGGAGCGCGGTGGGCCCCACAACTTGATGGACAGCATGTGATGGGTGGGCTCCAAAGGCAGTGGAGCACGGTGGGCCTCACGAATCACCATAAGAAGAGAGAGAGAGAGAGAGAGAGAGAGAGAGGGAAGAGAGAAAGAGTCACCAGACTTTACGGTGGCGTACGGAGGCCGATGACGGAAGAACGCCAGTTGCCGGAGGAGGGGGGTTGTGCAAAGTTGCCGGAGCTAAGTTGCGGAGAGAGAGAGAGAGAGAGAGAGAGAGAGAGAGAGAGAGAAATGAAGCCGTTGTTGGGTCAATTGCGACTTAAGTTATAACACTTTTACTGATGAAAAATTTCGTCGGTAATAGTGTTTTTAAATTCATTCTCGGTGAAAGAAATTTTTGGGAATGGTGGAATAATTGTCGGATTTTACCAATGAAATCACTTCATCGGGAATAATATATTATTCCCGACAAACATGGATAATTATCGTCTGTGAAATACCTTTACCGACGAATGTATTCGTTGGTAATTATATCATTTTTTGTCAATGAAAAAATTCTTTGGTGAAATTATTTTTTTACCAACGATAAGTAATATCGTCGGTAAAAGTATACTCTTCGTCGTGATAAATGGTGGGGGGAAAATATATGATTGTGGCGGGAATGAGTTATAACTTTTACCGACAAAATAGTGATTTCGTCGGTAAAAATACTATTTACCTGTAAAACTTATTTCGTTGGAAATAAGTCCGTCGACGAAATGTAATTTCTTGTAGTGCAACATGTTGAATATTTAAAATCTACTGCATCTCCATCAGCTTCTATCCCCAATTCTAGGCCTTAGGGAGAAAAATCAACCAAATCCACAACTTAGGTGGGCCACAGCATAATAATGGATATAGGATGCCAAGCATAGATTTGTGTGTGGAGCCACTGTGTGGAAAATATTTTTCATGAAACTCATAAGTTAACTCATCAGGGATGAAGTGAAGATAACAAACATAAGCATGATCCAAAAGTCAAGTGAAACACACCACACGAACTTAAAGGTTCTTGAAGCAACTTTACATTGTTCCTGTTGATGTATACCATTATAGTTTGTTTTTTCCTTTTATCTTTTAGCATTTATGGTTAAAATAAGCATTATGATCACCCTGTGGACAAAGTAGGTTTACATATATAACATGGGTGTTCTACGCACTATGTTAAACAGGTGTTCTAGAGAATTTTGGTCCCCATTCCTTGACTACTCTCCCTTTTTTCTCTTTTCTCTGCCCTCTTAATCTCTTTCGCTTTTCTCTCTTTATCCCATCCTCACTCCATACGCGTTGCATGTGCCATACCCCAGTTTTATCTGAAAGGCCGTTTGACTTCTAATCAAAAGTGAATGGGAAAACAATCTCCACAATATTAGAATAAATGGAATTAAAAAAAAAAAAAAAAAACTACCTACTACCTCCTTCAAAGCTCTAGCGGGATGCACCACATGAGGTAGTGGTTATAGACCATTAAAAACTTTTCATGGACCACAGAAGTTTTGGATCAAGCTGATGTTTATGTTTTCCCTTCATCCAGTTCGATGCGACTTTATAAAAAGTTTGGATGGCAAATAAATACTATTCTGGGCTTTAAGAAGTTTTTCATGGTGGGCGTTAAATCACCACTGATTCAGGTGGTGTGGTCCACCTTAGAATTGGATCTACTTTATTTGTTGGATCATGCCCTAAAAAGAGCTAGCAAAACGGATAAAGTAGATACATATATACACCACATTCATTAAGGTGGCCCATAACCGTCACAGCTGAACTCGGTTACATGGACATGACCAAATCAAAGAGATTTCACACCAAAGGAGTTGGCTTCATGGGATGAGACCTGCAGTTCTGTGTTTCAAATCCACTCGGACCATTTGGTGTGTGACCTCATTTTAGGCATTGGTAAAAGAAAAAACAGCCCCATCAGTGATTCAGATCAACCATACGGCTGGAAGAGTGTAGCAGGGTTATGCCTACCCTCCAAATTATTTCCCTTAGTGTGGATCCACCTAAAACACGAGTTGTCTTGATTTTTAGGCTCTATGCCTAAATGTTTTTGTCATATCTATTGAATTGAGTGGATTTCACAGGATCATGAGCTTGGAAGAAATAAATGGTGGATGTTTCTCTCCTAGCCTTTTCCTTTAGCGTGGCCCAATCACATATGAATCTGAATTTTTTTGCATTATGCCTAAAGTGGGATTACACATCTAATTATTAGAGAGGATTTTAATACATACCACGGTAGGAGGCTTTGGTGTGTGTCCATAATTTTTTTTTTTTAATATACGTGGAAGTCAAAATCACTTTCAACCAGTTGTATTGTGTGGAATTTTGGCAGGGCCCACCATGATGTGTATGTGAAATCCACTTTAACCATTAGATGTGTAATTGGATATTAGGCCCACGGACAAAAAATTAGACTAAACTCTGATTTAGATGGACCACACCAAAGAAGATAGCTGGGAGAGGGATGTGCACCATTATTTTTTACAGGCCCTAACATGATGATTATATGAAAACCAATCCAACTATTAGATGCTACAAAATCATTTACACTTGGGGTTCAAAATTCAGGACAATCCTTGATTTAGGTGGGACACACTGAAGGAAACGTTTTAGAGGGTGGGCATCACCACCCTAAATACTATTTTCAGTTGTATGGTTGACCTGAATCACACATAGGGCTGGTTTTTTATACCGACACTAAAATTAAGTTACATAATGGTTGATCAGATTAGATTTTGAAAACACAACAAGTATTAGCACCACGTAACTTCACCGTTTTTCTTAAGCTTAATTACTTCTTCAAAATGAGATTTTCCATTCTTCCATGTTAAGGGCACATTAGACTTTTCGCTTTCTATCCATACTGTGAGAGGAATGTCTTTATAAATATAGAAAATCAAAGGATGATTTTGAAATATCATATGCTCATAGTATGTTTCTAGTCCGAACCCCTAAATATTTTTATTTTGGGCAGAATTTTCCGTATAATATTTTCACTAGGGCAATAAGCCGAGCTAGGGCCCGAAAAATCAGAATTCTGATTAGGCCCAGACCGTAATAGTTCAAAACCCGGGCCAATCCAACCCTAGGCCTAGCCCGTTGACAGCCCTAATTTTCATAGAAGCTTCAAATTTTGAAAATTTCCACACAAAAAAAAAAAAAAAAAAGAGTTTCCTTTCTATGAAATTTCGGGGGGTGGTGGGGGGGAATCACTGAAATCGAGTCTCCTCGCTATGATTGCATGAAGATTTTTTCCCCTTTAATTCTTCTCACAACATGTGCAGAACCCCACCATGATGCATGTGCTATATCAATACCGTCCATCCGTTCTACAAGGTCATTTAAATTAGGCCATGAGCCCAAAACTGAGGTGGCAGAAAGTACTGGAGATTGAATGCCTACCCTTGAAAACGTTTTGGGGGCCACAACAGATATGGATAAGCCGATATTTGTGTTGTCCCTTCATCCATCTTTGTGTGACCTTATGATTGAGTTGGATGGAAAACAAACATCATGGTGGGCCATAGGAAGATTTCAACAGCGGATGTCATTGTGCCCACTTCTATATGTGGTGTGGTCCACTTGAGTTGTATCAACCTCATTTTTGGGATAAGGCCGTAAAATAATCCTCCAAAATGATGGACAGTGTGGATATAACACAAAGCATGGTGGAGCCTACATAACTTGATGATGTCAACACACCACCGACCCACTTCTTTCGTTTTAGGGTACAACTTCGGAGTCCAAATCTGAATCAAGTGACTCTTTTAGTAATGAGGATAAAAAAAATTGTGAAAATTGTAATGGCCTTAACTATTACCTCTATTTTCCCTAATCTGAGAGAGGATCCCGACATTATCCCTTCGAGGAGAAGAATGAGTTCACAGCCTCTTCTCATTTGCTGAATTTCATGAGGATATTGAGAAAATTAGGCTTCCCTTAGACTAATTATAGAAGAACTTAGTAAATGTAGCTAGAATCTGAATATTATGGATAAATATGAGCAGTTCAGCCACATTTGTGTACTTAGGGAGGTGGCGGGATCGATGACCATGGGGACCACCATGACATGTGTTCCTTAAATCCATGCCATCCAACTATTTTGACAACTCATTTTAGGATATTATCCAAAAAATGGAGCAGATCCAAATCTTAGCTAGACTATACCAAAGGAAACAATGGTGATTGACCATTAAAAACTTTTTTTGGGCTACAAAAGTTTTGGATCAATCTGATATTTATATGGTCCCTTCATTCATGTCTTTACAACCTTATCAAAAGGTTGGATGGCAAATAAACATTTTGGTGGCTCCTAAGAAGTTTCTAACGATAAGGATTAAATAAAAAAGACTTGAATAAGTTGTGATATGGTCTAACTGAGATTTGGATCTTCTTTATTTTGGGATTAGCCATAAAATGAGCTGTAAAAATGGTTGGACGTGTGGATGTGAGAAAAAACAAATTGCAGTTGGCCCCACAATCAGGGATATCCAATCCACCTTTGTGGATCGAGGATCCATGGAAGGCATGCCCCCTCATTTTAGGAAGCGGATCAGCGATTACCCGGGTAACGCCTGGGTGTTTGTTTTCTAATTTCATTTGTAAATGCAGGTAAATAGGCAGTAATTACCACTTACAACTATTTGGCAGAAATGAATATTTCCTCCTTAGAATCGTCGCTTGAAAAGAATGGATTTCATTCATGGGCCCTACTATAAGGTTTGTGACATATCCATGCCGTCCATCCATTTTACTGGAATATTATAGGGCATGAGTCCAAAAATGAGGCAGATCCGAAGGTCAAGTGGCCTACAACATAGGAAATAATGGTCGTTAGAGGTTTTTAATGGTAGGCGTTCAACCCACTGTGTGGTGTGGTCCTCTTGAGCTCTGGATTTGCCTCAATTTGGGTTCAGGCCCTAAAATCAGCCCAAAAAATGGATAGATAATGTGGATAAGCCACATATATCATAGTGGGCCCCACAAGAAATTCGAATAATCATCGATTTTAGTGTAAGCAATCATTATCAGCATGGAAGTGCAGAAATTACATTAGTAATTAATCATTACTAATTTACGTATATTTACACAGGGAAATAAAAAACAAATACGCCATAGTCAGTTTTGTGAGCTCATTTTAAGATATCATACCAATATTTAAGCAAATCCAAGTGTGGGGTGGACCACACTAACTAGATAAAGCAGTGAATGACCATTAAAAACTTTATTATAGGCAACAAAAGTTTTGGATCAATCTAATCTTTATATTTTCCTTTTATCCAAGTCTGCTTGACCTCATAAAGGGGTTGGATGAGATATAAACATTACGAGTTTCCTTATAGTGGTCCAGGGAAGTTTTTTATGGTAGGCGTTTAATAACTATCATTTCCTATGGTATGGTCCACATAAGATTTATAAATGGGTCTGGGTCTGGTAGAAGGAGATCCACCTAGACCCATTTATAAATGGGTCAGGGTCTGCATTTGGTATGCAAGCATTTTTGCTAGGTTAAAAATCGAGTTTGGACGGGTCCGAGCCTAGATGGGTCCCCTGCAACATAGACCAAACCCACCCGTTTACTAAATGGGTTCAGGTCGGGCCTAATATAAAGAAAACCAGATCCAGACCCATTTAGCAATAGGGTCTATTCTTGGACCCAGACCTGTAGCATTTAACAAACGGGTCAGGTTTGAATGGGTTGGTTCTGGGTACCCATCGAGTTTGCTGACCCATTCACAGCCCTAATCAACATCTCAAGAGATAAGATGCACTATAACGTGTGTGTGTGTGTGTGTGTGTGTGTGTGTGTGTATTTCATATAAACTCACTAGGATGTCTCCTCACTATGATTACATGAAGATTTTTGCCCCTTTAATTCTTCTCACAACATGTGCAGAACCCCACCATGATACGTGTGCTATATCGACACCGTCCATCCATTCTACAAGTTCATTTTAATTAGGCCATAAGCCCAAAACTGACGTGGCAGAAAGTAATGGACATTGAATGGTTACCCTTGAAAATGTTTTGGGGGCCACAACAGTTATGGATAAGCAGATATTTTTGTTGTCCCTTCATCCATGTTTGTGTGACCTTATGATTGAGTTAGATGGAAAATAAAAATCATGGTGGGCCATAGGAAGATTTCAACAATGGATGTCATTGTCCCCACTTCTTTATGTAGTGTGGTCCACTTGAGTTTTGTATCAGCCTCATTTTTTGGATAATGCCCTAAAATAATCCTCCAAAATGATGGACAGTGTGGATATAGCACATAGATCATGGTGGAGCCGACATAACTTGGTGACGTCAACACACCATCGACCCACTTCTCTCATTTTAAGGTGCAGCTTCCAGAGTCCAAATCTGAATCAAGTGACTCTTTTAGTGATGAGGACAAAAAAATTGTGAGAATTCTAATGGCCTCAACCACTACCTCTATTTCCCCTAATCTGAGAGAGGATCCTGACATTATCACTTCTAGGAGAAGAAGGAGTTCCCAACCCCTCATTTGTTGAATTTTATGAGGGTGTTGAGGAAATTAGGCTTCCCTTAGACTAACCATAGGAGAACTTAGTAAGTGTAGCTAGAATTTGAATACTATAAGTAAATCTAAGGATTTCAGCCTTATTTGTGTGCTTAGAGAGGTGGCTGGATCGATGACCATGGGGCCCACCATGACGTGTGTTCCTTACATCCATACCATCCAATTATTTTGACAAGTCATTTTAGGGCATTATCTAAAAAATGCGGCAGATCCAAATCGTAGTTAGATTATACTAAAGGAAACAGTGGTGATTGACCATTATAACTTTTTTTGGGCTACAAAAGTTTTGGATCAAACTGATATTTATATGGTCCCTTCATTCATGTCTTTACAACCTTATCAAAAGGTTGGATGGCAAATAAACATTTTGGTGGCTCCTAAGCAGTTTCTAACAATAAGGATTAAATAAAAAAGACTTGAATAAGTTGTGACATGGTCTGAGATTTGGATCTTCTTTATTTTGGGATTAGCCATAAAATGAGCTGTCAAAATGGTTGGACGTGTGGATGTAAGGAAGACACATTGCAGTGGGCCCCATAATCAGGGATCCAATCCACCTTTGTGGATCGAGGATCCACAGAAGGCGTGCCCCTCATCTTAGGGAACGGATCAGTGATTACCCGGGTAACACCTGGGTGTTTGTTTCCCAATTTCATTTGTAAATGTAGGTAAATAGGCAATAGTTACCATTTATAAATGTTTGGCAGAAATGAATATTTCCTCCTTAGAAATGTCGCTTGAAAAGAATGGATTTCATTCGTGGGCCCTACTATAAGGTTTGTGACATGTCCATGTCATTAATCCATTTTACTAGAATATTATAGGGCATGAGTCCAAAAATGAGGCAGATCCGAAGCTCAAGTGGCCTAGAACACAGGAAATCATGGTCGTTAGTGGTTTTTAATGGTAGGCGTTCAACCCACTATTTTGTGTGGTGTGGTCCACTTGAGCTTTGGATCTGCCTCAATTTGGGTTCATGCCCTAAAATCAGCCCAAAAAATGGATTGATAGTGTGGATAAGCTACATATATCACAGTGGACCCCACATGAAATTCGAACAATCATCGATTTTAGTGTAAGCAATCATTATTAGTAGAAATTACATTGGTAATTATGTTGGAAATATGGTCAGCAGAAGCATCGAAGAGATTCAAACAATCAACACATGCCACATAAGCAATCAACGCAATGACAATCCATTTTTACATGGAAAACCCTTGCGGGAAAAAAACCACGGCACAAAGCGACACCTCCACTATGAATATCAGATGATTACAGAGTTAATCTACCCTCAAGCAAATCCCAAAGAAGAATAAAGCATTCTTAAACCTCATAATCTCTCTCTCAAGCCCTAAACATGTATTAGGACTTCTTGGTATTAATTAAGATACTTCCAAACATAATTAGGAGGTGTTTATATAAGCCTCCAACCCGGATTATGGGGATTTCTCTTGTAGGTTGTGATCCAAGGTATTCTTCTGTAATCTCTTGATACTTCTGATTCATAGTGGATTGGTGTCTCTTTGTGCCGTGGTTTTCTACCCGTGAGGGGTTTTTCCACGTTAAATTCGGTTTGCCTTCTTGTGTGTGATGATTTGCTTGTTGATTGCCATTGTGGTGTGTTCCTCGCCTGCTTTGATTGCTTCTGCTACGGGGCTCCTAACTCTAATAAGTGGTATCAAAGTTAAGAGTTGGGAAAGGGCAGAGAGAATCTGAGGCGAGGCATCAATGACGTCTTCTGGCATGAGATTCATTGTGGAGAAGGATTCCGTGAAAGAAAAACATGGAAAGCGATCGGTATCTATGAAAGAAATAGAGTTGAAGAAGGTGGATCGATACGTTAATATCTCAATCAGGTTTGTCGACTGCGATCGGGTTTGATCGGGAGCACTATTCATGGTGGAGCTACAGGATCGACAGTGGGATCCACGGTTGCTCGTGTGTGGCACGCGCAATGGCCACATGAGCAAGCGGGTGATGAAAGTGCAAGGAAGAAGTCGATGAGGCATGAGAAGCGGTGGACCTATGATGACGACGAAGTAGAGATAAAGATGGTGCATGGCAAGGTTTTGCATGAAGATTTAAGTCGTGGTGGAGTTTGTTGAGTTTGGACGCCTCAAACCTTCAAGCATGAAGACCACCGATCGGCCAGCCGACCAGTCGGTCATCGTGGAGATGAAGACAGCAGGCTTTTGGACCGTTTTTTGGGTTCTGTTGGCCGGTCGACTGAGTGGTCAGCAAGGGCCGTTAGCCGGTCGACGGTGAGCTCCGGCCGGTCGACAGGTTTCCTTTTTGGACTTGGTTTCTTGCGCGGTTTTGCGCAAGGAGTTTCTAATCTCGGTTTTCTCTTATTTAAGGAGATGTAATCCGAGATTAGGGTTGCCACCTATGCGCCAAGGGATTGAGAGGGTTCTAGGGTGAGAGAAATAGCTAGGGAGGAAGCTTGTAGTTCTCTAGGTTGAGGGAAAGGGCTGTGTTTGTCCTTCTCATGTGAGAATCAACTTCTGGTAGCTTGGGATTTCTCTTGTGGGCTGTGATCCAGGATAGTATTTAATGGTAGGCATTCAATAACTATCATAGGAATGATCAAGGCAAGTTTTTAATGGTAGGCTTTCAATAAGATTTAATATGCTTAATTTTTTGGACCACTTTCTAAAATTGACCGGAAAAACGGATGGAGGGAATGAACACATAATTAACGTATGCCGTATGTAACACACCTAATCTCGCCCTATGCATTTCTGTCACCTCTCATCGATTTTCAAGATGCGCTTTTCATCACGTGTTCTAAATTATCACTACCGCGGCCTCAAGAAGAATCCATCTCATGCATGTAGAGCTTTAAAGTCTGCATGTCCACATGTCCAACTCAGCCACAACCTAAAATAATAGAGAGTAAATTGCCCGGCCAGAATCTCCTGCAACAACTGTTTTATCCACTCCGTCCATCAGATGTTGATGCACGACTCGAATGGGCCACACTGCGTGAGCTTAGAGCTTGTACAAGCAGTTGACATCGTTCCCATTGTCATTTCCTAACCGGAGTTTTCTTTTATATCTACGCTTAAAATAAGCGTCTTAATACGATGAACGCAGTGGATTTACATATTACAATATGGTGGCCCACACAGCTTGGATTCCCATCTCCTCATCTACAGTTATGCACGTCCACATGTCTAACTCACCATGACCAGGATACATAGGAAAGACTGGTTGCGACCACATGGAAAACCTTCCATCCACAGAGTTTCGTATGGACCCGGTAGCGTCCACATCACCTGTCTAGACCGTCCACTAAGTCCAGTTCACTCTTCATGCTCTGTCTTGAAAAAATCATACTAATCAGATGAACCAAAACGTCCAGTTACTGGTATGCAAAATGGACGTACAGAAGATTGTTCATAGAAGATAGGCAAGCTAGGGCTTCATAAAACCATCTGATATGATATTTTTTTTCCCAGTGGGAGGAATGGGCATAGTGAACGGTTCAGATAGGTGATGTGCATGCCAACAAGTCCACATAAGATTATGTGCATGAGGAGGTTTTCATGCACTTAGCCGCATACATTTATTCTTTTATGAAGTTTAATCCACATGTGAATACTTCCGGTTTTCTTCTCTCATGTGGAATGTGCTACTGCTGCACCACGGTAGCATTTGAGGTGAGACCCCGGACTCACCCAAGACCGTCCGGCACTTACCGTGGTGCCCACCTTGACATGTGTATTCTATATCCACCTCGTCCATCCGTTTTTCTGGATCATTTAAAAGAATTATCCCAAAAATGAAATAGTACTGGTGGCTTCCCATTACCTATGCCATAGGAAACAGTGGTGGCTTACCAATAATAAAGTTTTCTATCAAGCTGATATATGTTTTTCCTCTTCATCCAGGCTTATGTGAAATTATCAACCGATTGGATGTCAAATAAAAACCATATAAACATTAAGGTGATCCCTAAGAAGTTTTTAATAGTAGAGTGTTCAATCGCCACTTTTTCCTAGAGTATGGTCCACCGAATAATTGGATATTCTTAAATTTTGGTAGAATGCTCTAAATGATTTGAAAATTCGGATGGATAGAGTGGATATAGAATAAACAAATCAAGATGGGCCCCACAGCAAGGGTTGCACCGTCTTAAGTGATGCACGGTCTCACCTAATTCTACTCCCCTGCATCACACAGCAAGCACTGGAGGTGTGAAATTTACGTGGGCTCCACGGTGATGTATTTGTTAGATCCACACTGTCAATTCATTTTTTCATATCATTATAGATTATGAATCCAAAAACAATTCATATTTAAAGTTAAAGTGGACCATATCATTGCGAACGGTAGAAATTGATGCTACCATTGAAAACTTCTTGGGGCTACAGAATGCTCTTATCAAACTGATATTTTTATTTTAACTTCATCTAGGCACGTGTGATCTTATGAACAGATGGAAATAAGCCTCGATGTTGGCACTAGAAATGTTTCAACGGAAGTTTGTTTAATCCCCACTGCTTTATGTGGTGTGATCCACTTGATGTTAGGATGTACCTCGGTTTTGGGATCGTGCTCCAGATTTATCTAGAAATATTGATGGACGGTATAGATTTAACAAAAAAGTCATGGTGGGACTCAAAAAAGTTTCGCACGCTAAAAGTCGGTTGTGTAGTTAGCTACGTGGGAGAGAAAAATCCGGCCTATCTTGGTGGATGGAATCATCGAAAATGCTGTGGATTAATGAGAACCAACGGCGCTGGAGCTTCTTCTGTCTTCAACACAGACGATCCGCACTCGGTGGAGGGTAAAAAAAAAGAGTGGAAAAATGGGCGTGGATTCTTTATATTAGTTTAGCACCTTTTCTGATTTCAAAATGATCGTGAGTCAACCTCTTTCCATGTGAGTTCTACGTGGCTTTCAAAATGATGAACAACGATCCAGATCATCCAAATGGTGGGTTCCATCATTAAAATCAAACAGATCAACTAAAGATTAGAAATTTGGAAGGTCTAGATTGTTAAACAAGTGTGTCATCATGCATGGACAAGGAGTCGGCTATCATTTTTAAAATGGTGTAAAACTAACATTGGAGTATTGGCCCCCCGAGAGAGATTGGTGGTCATCATATGATCTAGTATAGAAGGTAGCAAGCATTATACATTACCAAAAAAGAAAATAATAATAATAATAATAATAATAATAATGAATAAATAAATTATACATTACCAAAATAGCTGTTACAAGTATGGGGCGTCGCCAGTCATGCAAAATAGAGAAATAGAGAGAGAGAGAGAGAGAGAGGGAGAGAGAGAGAGCATGTATATATGGTGACCATCTTCTAGTCCAGAGAGTAGCAAGCCTTCTTGAAGCTGACCAAGTTGTGCTCGAACAAGGGCACAATGGCATCTATGCTCCCATCTCCTATAAAGGAAGGGAGGAGAAACAACATTCCCTCCACTGGGAAGTAAGAAGGCATGAAAACGAAAGGACTTCCCCCTCCAAAATCAAGGTCATAGAAGGGAAACCTCAGCCAGCTATCAACCTCCATGTTGGGGCACAGAACTGACTCGCTCATGTTGGCTGTGGGCACAAGATGTTTCATGTCCTCTTTTGAGCTTGCAAAGTCGATGAACGACTTGAAATAGCTGTCATTAACGTTTGTGATCGAATCATGTATGAGCTTGGCTGCATGGTGCAATGGTTCTTGCAAGAGTTCCTTCACCCTAGCTTGCGGGAATGCCCACAGCACCAGATTCCCAAAGTACTCGTTGGGCACACGGGGGCTCAATCTCGACCGCCCATTTACTGAAATCCTCACATGGGTCGTTTCATAACCGTTCAACCTGCGGGCCTTTGTTATTGTTCTCCACAGATGAGCCATCAGGCTTTCAAATGCGCTGTATGGCTTGTCGATGCCGCGTGCTGAAGAAGCCTTCACCTTGATCTTGGACAGGAACTCCAGCGTGAAGTGAGCCTTGTGCACAATAATGTTATTGTTGTTGCCACCTGCAAACAAAGGTTCGAAGAGGGGAAGCTGAAGCTCCCCGTTGAGTCCTTTGGTCATGAATTCCACCCCTCTATGCTCGAATTTAATCCTGGGTGGATCTCGAGGGGTAAAGATGGCACGATCATGCAGCGGAAGTGGCTCCATCTCTAGGCCTCGTGTGGCCCGGCCCCACGCGATCATGAAGTTGCTAGTCGAGTGTCCATCGGCCACAACGTGGTGCGACGTGAACCCCAACACCATGGACCCGCAAGTGAACCTTGTGAGCTGAACCTGCACCAATTCCTCCACTCCCTTTAGGCTTGGATGAAGGCTCAACAATGTGGAAGATGGCTTAAACGGCATGGCCTCATCCAGAGTGCAATCAACTGTTGCCTCAACGAACCTTACGCCTTCGTCGTTGAGGAAAATGACACGGTGGCCTTCATCATCTGTACCCAACCTGCATTGGAAACAAATCAGCACGACAGATTGAAGAAAATGAACTCAACTAGGCCTAGAGAAACAGTATTTTTAGCCTTTAGAGTATAGCATATCAATGCATGTCTAAGGGACCTTAAACTCCCCCTAAGATGTAGGGTAAAACTCTGCATGGGACATATTTGGCAAGGGTGGAGGGACACTCACACCATAAACAAACAAGTCCGATGGAAGGATACTAACACCATAAATGGGCTAGGCTTGCTCCATAGGAGAATATATTTAGTGCCGCATATTTGCTATTCTCAGGATTTGAAGGCTTAACCATCCCATTCTGATATCATGTCAGAAAACCACTAGCTCTAAAAGGTTGTTTGGCATGCTATCATGTCAAATGACCACTTTCTTTATAAGCCCGAGTCCTTGAGAGGGTAGCATAACAATGTATGCCAAGGGACTTTAACATAATTTCCAGACCACAGGCTGATAATGAATGAGTAATAAAAATTTCTTTTCCAAAAGAATTCAATTTTTTCAGAAAGTATTCCAACAACCTGCCCGCCCATTCTCTGTACTCTGCCAGCACCGTCCGAAGCCCTTGTTCCACCGTTGCATTTGGTGGTGTTGGAGGCTTGAGCACGTAGATAACAGCTATATGGGTGTCAAATGTTACAGTATCAAAGACACTGAGACAAATGTGCCGACTAGTCGGCGGAGGATCGCCTTTGTAAGATGGCTTTACAATCCTCGAGCTTTGCCAACACACCTTCATCATGGCTATGATTTCTTGGCCTAAGAAGAGATTAGACACTGGCCAACGGTTTGAAATGATCAGAACATAAGCATGGCTTCTTAAATACTGAAAGCTGGGTAGCCAATGAAGGAGAAATGGGGTTGATATTGGATCGCTTTTTCTCAGAAAAAGAGATAGGATTAACGCACATGGAAAATAGGGTTTCGAAAGTCTTTATCCGCCAAACTAATATTTCGCACCACATCTCTTATTCTATGAAGGTCTCAAAACACGGATACAATATTTATTTATAATGGTAAAGCTAGGGCTACTCTTTTTACGTAGTTGTCGTCCGTGGACGTTGTTAGTATTATTATTATTATTATTATTATTGTTATTAAAAATGCTCCCGTGCTCTCAGAGCACTATAACTTATGGTGGTCCTAGTTGCATTGGTTCGCTTCCACAGTTCAATCGATGCATCTGGACCATCTATATTAAGTCGAAAACACATCTCATGTGCTATAATGCAAAAATTGCAGTGATTGGATGATCTAATCAATCCATTATTTTCTGTAGCCATCATTTTCCTAATCCACGGTCAGGGATGGTTATAATTGCTATCATAACAGCCCATCAGGTGGGAACACCATGCATGTAGATTATCTGGTCAAAACATCAGGCTGTTCAACTATTTCCTTACCTGTGTGCCCCACCTGATATAGAAGTGTTGGATATATCCACGTGCTCGATCCGCATGTAGATACGCGCGCGAGTGTACGTGTTATTGTCAGAGTAGAAAATCTGGTCAAGAAAAGACGTGGCGAACCTGTAATTGAAAGGGAGCACATTAGGTGCGGCCCTGACTGTGGGGCCCAAACAAATGTATGTATTATATATCCACGCCATCCATTCGTTTTTTTCTGCCTATTTTACCGTATGATCCCAAACTTGAAGAAGATTCAAATCTAAGGTGGACCACATCACAGGAAACAGTGGTTATTGACCACTAAAAACTTTTTGGGGCCACAAAAGTTTTGGATCAAGCTTATATTTATTCTCTTACCTTCATTAAGTTCTGTGTTACCTCATCAATAGGTTGGATCGCAAATAAACATTACAATGGACATTTCGGTGATCTTAGAAGTTTTTAATGGTGGGCGTTCAATCACCATTTTCCTATGGTGTGGTCAACTTAATATTTTGATATAATTCATCTTTGGTTTAGTGTTATAAAATGAGAAGGAAAAATAGATGGAGAGCATGGATATACAATACATACACCAATGTTGCCCCACGGGTCGCACCGAGTTGGGTTTGTTCAGGCCCAGGTGACTTTCCTAATTACACAATTATTTTCGCCTTTCTTTGGTTGAAAGCGGAATCGCCTCCCACGCGAATTCCATGTGTTTTTATGGGCTAAAAAATTGTGGGGCTCACCATGATGAATATCTCATATCCATGCCGTTCATCCGTTCCACAAAGCTCATTTTAAGGCATGACCAAAAATAGGCAAAATCAAAGGTCAAGTGGATCACACTACATGAAGTAGTAACCCCAATGGACCTCAACCGTTGAAAGCTTAAACCTTCCTACAGCTCACAATAATGCATCCAGCCTGTTCATAAGGTGATACAGATATGGATAGAGGGAAAACAGAAAAATTAGCTTGATATAAAACTTTGTGCCCCCAAGAAATTATCAGCCGTAGCCGTTCAATTCCTATTGTCTACCATAGTGTGGTTCAATTGAGTTTTGGATCTACTTCATTTTTGGGCTCATGCCCTTTAACAGCTGCCAGAACAAATGAACAGCATAGAAATAACATATACATCATGGTGGGCCCCACAGTTTAGGCGCCCAAAATGTTTCTCAACCTCCATTTTAGGTAAAAACACTGAACTTGTCAACATGAGCCAGCCTTATGGTAGGAGCCTAATTAGAAATGTAAGTAATCAATGACTATTTTACAATGTATTTTAATTGGAATTTGAAAATCCAACAGGCTCTGGAAGTCAAAAAGAAAATTGAAAGACTAACGAAAGACAAAGATGAAAGAGGTCAACTCTAACCCGTTGCCGCGTTCCATGTGTTTGTATTGTTGGTGAATCTGGACTGTCCATTTAGGGGCCCTAATTCGAATTGTCCATATTTTAATGGTAGAGAAAACACACTGGGCACGTGATCCTTGCTGCTACTTTGTAAAAGTGTACGTCCAGATTCAAACCGGAAACGCTTACCTGCCAATCTAATGCTAGCTAGAGTTATTCAATAGGGGCGGCTTTTCTACCAGCAGCATCTATAGCACCTGTAGCAGTATCTATAGCATCTATAGCACCTGACGGTGTGACTGAGCGCCCTGCGACACCGTTGGGCGCCTGACTAGGTATCTGGGGAGGAACTTGCGTGGGTTCCGCTCCGAGAGACGTCTGATTTTTCTATTTTGTTTCCTTAATAATCCATACTCTTTCTAATCTTGTTTATTAAGGTTTCTTTTAGGTTAGTAAGTATATAAGCTCATTTTATTTTCATTTTTGAGGACATTATTCAATATATTTCTTTTAAGTAAAGCTTTGCTTTGTTTTCTTCGTGGATTCGAAGTGCCTGTTGAGGATTCCTGGGTTGCTCTATGAATTTAGAGTGCTTATCACGTAAGAGAGACATAGATCGATCTCTCCACCGCCGATGTCTGCTCCAATTTATCTATATGATAGTTTGTTTGTGCCGTTAAAACAAGGTTTCCCACATGATAGACAGAGTAGATTTAATTACACGTACAACATGGTGGACCAAATGGAGCTTGGTCGTTTTAGTTGATGTAGACAATTTGAGTCTACAACTAACAGCTAATTCACTGTGCAACTAAGGGCCCATTTGATAGTAGCCAATTTTATGCCCGATAGCTTGTATAGGTCGGGTCAGTACTCACCTTGTTTAGCTAGGCTAATGTTGTGCTAGCCTGGCTTGTCCGCTGTTTGTAGGTACCTGTCTGGTATGACAATAACATATCTGGTAGTTATTGTTGAAATCTATCCAGGGCTCATTTTCTTCTTCAAAACCCTCATAGATATATTGGGCCACTCAAGCTATCAGAGTAAGACCCAGTCCATTCATCAGGCTTCTCCCTTTATATCCACCATACAATAAAAAATAATAATAATAAAAAAAAGGCTCAAATAGACAGAGACAGAAAGTCTGAAAATCTGAAAATCGTTGCGTGGTATACAAATGAATCGATATGGATTGTGATCCATATTTATTAATATTCCATAACATGATACATATATACTTATCTATCTAGATATATAAATAGATGCCTCCTATTGAGTCATATCCATTGCAGAGGTGGACAATCCTCAAATCTTTAGGACCCTAAAAGAATAAACGAATAACCTAGGAGTGAATTCTAGATCCATTGCAGAGGAGGATCAATCTCGACTGCCCATTCGAATGAGGAAGAAGTGAAGGAGCATGTCACTCCCCTTGTCTGGTAGCCAAGTGGCAGCTAGGGGTTGATTTGATTGGTGCGCCCCTCCACGTGTCAGTGTAGGGGTTTCAACCGAGCAGAGATATGATGCTTCATTGGATGAACTGTCGCCAATGTCAGCATGCGGTTCGCTAGGGGGTTGAGATGACGGCAGTGGCGTACAGTTAATGATGGTGCCTTTTTTTATTTTCGCGCTTGCCAGAATTCCTTAGATCCTGCCCCTCTAGTTAGAGAAAAATTTGGGCTGATTTGAAATTTGAAATTCCCTCGTATTCATTCCATAAGAAGATCTCACTTTTGAGTTCGAGCAGACGGAGCACCGAGGGGACCCATTGTAGGGGATTTTGAATTGTTTCCTCATGCTGGAGAAGTAGTTATCTACAAGTGACTTGCCTTCCAAGCTAATGAACAACTATTGATAATCCGAGCAAGGGGACCATCTAGGCAGGACGAGCAATTTCTCCGGCTCACAAATGAGCCGCCGAGATGAGTTGTTAGAGTGCGGAGCTTGGTGTGAGGAGACTCGCCCTCCGAGGATGATCTACGGTCCAGATGAGAAGCCTGTCGGGAGGAGTTCGGACACCGAGCTCCACAGTATCCCGAGTAAATCAGGTCAACCATAATAAAAAAGGTGGCACGAGAAATCTGGGGCAAATCCTGCCAAATCCAGATTAGATAATGATCTTTCCTTCTCGATCCAAAATCTCTCCAATACTCTTGGGATGAGAATCTTGCCGGATTACGGACCCTCCAGCGTAACATAAAGGGATTTGCAAATCTAGAGTCCTCTCCTACATCTTATATATACAACTATAAGGGCCTAAACCAATGTATAACAATTCTCACCTCTACACCTCCTATGTCCATCATCTACCAACCTGACTTAGGAATTGGAGGATGAGAAGGAGGCTAAACCCATCTTACCTTTACTTCATCTGTTAACCAGTTTCAAGCGACAACAAACAACAATCCAGATCATCCAAATTGTGGGTTCCATCGTTAAAATCACACTGATCAACCCAATTCTGATCATCGATGCCAAATGGATGCTTAAATAAATTGTTTATTGTCTAAATTGAAGGGAAAAAAATGAGATGTTCAATACTTAGCTTTTCTAGTGTTGGCTTTACAAAGCCTTGGGAGAAATTCTAAAACAAGCAGGAAGAAAAAACAAAGTACTCTATTGTTGAATTTTTTTATTGAGTGTGATTCAAATGACTACACATTTCACTTATTTATAGACTCTTAGATAGACATAACTCATGAGCTGTTACAAGAGTCTTCATTCTCCTAAAGGTCACATGTTACAACTCTTTCAATGAGACCCTTGAGAATATCAAAAGTTGCTGAAAATTGCTGGGTCATTGTTTGTTGTAATTTGCTGAAACTGATGAGAATTGATGATGCAACTATTGAGAAACCAAAGGTTTCTGTAGCAGCTGCATTTTGGTTTGCTACTTCCAATACTCCCCTTCAAACCAAAACTGACTTCATTCCAAGCATTGATCTTAGTTGTTTGAATGCATCAGTTGGCAATGCCTTGGTGAATATGTCCACGACCTGTTTAGTAGTGTGACAGTATTCCAATTTTACCACTTTCTGCTTCACTTGATCTTTAAGAAAATGGTATCGAGTATCGATGTGCTTGCTCCTTCCATGTTGTACCGAATTTTTGGAGAACTCGATTGCTGACTTGTTATCCACATATATGACTGTGGATCCTTCTTGTGGATGCTTCAGTTCCTTTAGTATATTTCTCAACCAAATCGCTTCACAGACTGTAGATGATGCTGCTACATACACTGCTTCACATGTGGACAAGGCCACCACACTCTGCTTCTTCGAATTCCATATGAAAGTAGTCATTCCGAGATAGAATACATACCCAGTGATGCTCTTTCTTTCATCTTGGTCACCTCCACAATCACTGTCTGAGTATCCATACAGCATCGCTTCATCATCGTATGGATAGAAAAGCTAAATTCCATTGTTTCTTTGACATACCTAAGAATTCTTTTTGCGGCTAGCTAGTGTGATTCTTTTGGTGCTTCCATGTACCTGCTTAGAAGCCCAACACTGTAGATGATATTCGGCCTTGTGATTGTGAGATACCTTAGGCTTCCAATCAGACTCTTGAATAAAGTTGAGTCCACACTTCTTCCTTCTCCTTCTTTTGTCAGCTTCAGGCCCATTGCTACAGGTGTATTCATGGCATTGTAATCGGCCATCTTGAACTTTTCAAGTAATTCCTTAGCATACTTTTTTTTTATATATGTAGATGCCACCATGTTGTTGCTTCACTTTGATGCCTAAAAAGAAAGACATTAGACCTCCGTCGGTCATCTCGAACTCCTTAAACATGGCCTTTTTGAATTCGTCAAACATCGGCTGGCTGTTCCCTGTAAACAACAAATCATCAACATACAGGCATGTTATGCGCATATCGCCATGAGCATTTTTCTTGACGTAGACTGCATGCTCATATGGACATTGGGCGAAGCCGTTCTCTTGAAGATAGTTGTCAATACGTGCATTCCAAGCACGTGGAGCTTGCTTCAACCCATAGAGGGCTTTCTTCAGCCTATACACCTTGTATTCCTCCCCTTGCATAACAAACCCTTCAGGTTGGTCAACATAGATCTCTTCTTCCAGAATTTCATTCAGGAATGCAGATTTTACATCAAGTTGGTAGATCATCCAACTATGATGTGCTGTAAGGGAGATAATCATCATCATAGTGTCAAGGCGAGCAACAGGAGCGAAGACTTCTTCATAGTCTACCCCGTACTTCTGTTTGTATCCCTTTGCTACGAGCCTTGCCTTGTAGCGATCGATCTCACCATCAGCATTTTGCTTGATCTTGTACACCCATTTGACGCTAATAGCTTTCTGGCCATTAGAAAGCATAGTCAGCTCCCATGTATCATTCTTTTCAATGGCATGAATTTCTTCTTTCATAGCTATTCTCCAACATTCTTCTTTTATGGCCTCCTGGAACGTCAGAGGCTCATGATCTGCATACAGGCAGAAAAGATTAACTTCTTCAGTTTGCTTATAGATGTCGCTTAAGCTTTTCATTTTGATGGGTGCCATGGGTGAGGACGAGCTAGCCGAATTTTGATTTGATGGAGTACTTTCAGGGCTTCTGTGAATTGATGATGCAACCGAAGAAGGTGTTGTGGGCGTTTGCTCTTGATGGTCATGCCTTTCTTCCTGTTCTTCAGTTTCGACTTGAATATCTTTGGTCGATTCTTCATCGTTCCATTTTCAAGCTTCTTCCTCACTGAAGACCTCATCTCTACTTACCACTACTTTATTGGTTAGTGGATTGTAGAGCTTGTAGGCTTTAGATTCTTCACTATAGCCGATGAAGATGCATTTTTCGCCACGATCATCAAGCTTCCTTCTTCTTGCTTCTGAAACTTAAGTGTAGGCAACACACCCAAAGATCCTTAGGTGTGCCACACTCGGTTTGTAGCCACTCCATGTCTCCTGTGGTGTCATATTTTTTACATCTTAGTTGGACACCGATTGAGTAAGTAGGAAGTACATGCAACTGCCTCTACCCATAAGCTCTTTGGCAAGCCTTTCTTTTTTAACATGGTTCTTGTCATGTCGAGAATGGTGCGATTCTTTCGTTCTGTAATACCATTCTGTTGTGGTGTGTAGGCTGCAGTGTGGTGCTGCTTGATGCCTTGTTCCTTATAATAATCTCGAAATGCATTTAAGGTGTACTCTCCACCTCTGTCAAATCTGAGTAATTTAATTTTGTAACTACCTTCAACTTCAACACGAGCTTTGAAAATTTTAAAGATAGAGAAAGCGAAAGATTTTTCTTTGATGAAATGCATCCAAAGTCTTCTGCTGAAATCATCAATTAAGGTAATAAAATATTTATTACCTCCAAGAGAGGGTGCTTTAAGTGGTCCGCAAATATCAGTGTGAACCAACTGCAATGGTTCTTTTGTTCTTCTGGACACTCCACTTCGGAAGGAGTTCCTTTGTTGCTTGCCGAGTGTGCACGCTTCACACACATGTTCTGGAGCTTCAATAGCAGGCAAGCCCTGTACCATGCTTGATGAAGACAATAGCTTTAAGCCGCTAAAATGGAGATGCCCAAAGCGAAGATGCCATCTCCATGAATCATTCTTCATGACTCCATAGAGATACTTCTCAGCTTTTGCGTTGATTTGGAGCGGAAACATGCGATTCTTTGCCATTTGGACTTGAGCTACAAGTCTCCTGTGTGCATCTCTTATAGAGAGAGAATAGTTTTCCATGTGTATGACATACCTCTTCTTCTCAAGGAGTTGGCCGATATTGAGGATATTACTTTTCATGTTTGGTAAGTAATACACATTGGAGATAAAATTTGGCACATCATTCTTCTGATAGATTTTAACTTTTCCTTTACCTTTCACGAAAACTTTTGATGAGTCTCCTAGATCTAGACTCACATTGCCACGAGCATTGTCTTCCAGTTCCACGAACAGCTCCTTCTTTCCACACATGTGGTTACTCACACCAAAGTCGAGATACCACACATCATGTTGATCACATGCTTCTTCTTGTAAAAGAAGAAGTATGGAGTCTTCCTTTTCATGATTTGATACTTCTGCATAATTAGAATGCTCATCTTGATCTACTGGTTTGCTCCAGTAGTCTGAAGCATAATAGCCGAACTTGTTGCAATTGTAACATTGAATATTTTTTGTATTTCCACGTCCACGCATGGATCTGCCTCTACTATTTCCTCTTTCATGAAAATTGGTAAACTTTTGTTGATTTTGTGATTGGATTGGATGATATCCACGCCCTCTGACTCTTGCACGATTGCTAGTGCCACGGCCCCCTCTTTGTGCATGGCCATTCTTTTGTTCATTTAGAGTTAACTTGGACTCCAAGGCATGTTCAAGCATCGGTCCAACATTTTTTTGCATTCGTTGCTCATGCACTTACAATGATCCCATCAGTTCTTCAATGGACAGTTTTTTCAGGTCCTTTGATTCTTCTATGGCCATAACCACATGCTCAAATTTGGGTGTAAGGGATCGCAGTATTTTTTCGACCACCCGCACATCCTCAATCTTTTCGCCATTTCTTTTCAAGTTGTTAACAATGACAAACGACTTTGAAAAATAATCTGAAATGGACTTACCTTCCTTCATGTGAGAGGTCTCGAACTCGGCCCTAAAGGTTTGGAGACGAATCTTCTTCACATGATCAACTCCTTTCAAGATGGTGCTAAGAATCTCCCATGGTTGCTTGCATGTTGTCGCTTTAGAGATCCGTTCAAAGGTGGACTTGTCCAACCTTTGATAGACAAGAAACAAAGCCTTCTTGTCCTTCTTTCTTTGATCTTTGAGGACCGTTCTTTGATCAGCGGTGTAGGCGACTTCTTGCTCCATAGTGGGTTCTACATACCCATCGGTAACGATCTCCCATAGATCTTGTGACCCGAACAGTGCCTTCATCTGGATGCACCAATTCTCATAGTTGTCTTTTGACAACCTCGGAATTTGGGGCTGAATAGTGGTGGCCATCTTCACTAGAGTATGGAATCGGCACCTAGGACCGGTGGCTTTGATACCACTTTGTTGGCTTTACAAAGCCTTGGGAGAAATTCTAAATCAAGTAGGAAGAAAAAACAAAGTACTCTAATGCAGAATTTTTTATGGAGTGTGATTCAAATGACTACACATTTCACCTATTTATAGACTCTTAGATAGACATAACTCATGGGCTGTTACAAGACTCTTCATTCTCCTAAAGGTCACACGTTACAACTCTTTCAATGAGACCCTTGAGAATATCAAAGGTTGCTGAAAACTGCTGGGTCATTGTTTGCTGTAATTTGCTGAAACTGATGAGAAATTAATGATATAACTATTGAGAAACCGTAACAACTGCCTTTTGGTTTGCTACTTCCAACATCCAGTGCACAATTTCATTTATACTCCATCTAGATTAGAAAGTATCAAGAATTATACATTACCAAAATAGTAACCAAAATAAATAAATTATACATTACCAAAATAGCTCTTACAAGTATGGGGCGTCCCCAGTCATGCAAAATGAAGAAATAATGAGAGAGAGAGAGAGAGAGAGAGAGAGAGAGAGAGAGCATGTATATATGGTGACCATCTTCTAGTCCAGACAATAACAAGCCTTCTTGAAGCTAACCAAGTTATGCTCGAACATGGGCACAATGGCATCTATGCTCCCATCTCCTATAAAGGAAGGGAGGAGAAACAACATTCCCTCCACAGGGAAGTAAGAAGGCATGAACACGAAAGGACTTCCTCCTCCAAAATCAAGGTCATAGAAGGGAAACCTCAGCCAGCTATCAACCTCCATGTTGGGACATAGAACTGACTCGCTCATGTTGGCTGTGGGCACAAGATCTTTCATGTCCTCCTCTCTCGAGCTTGCAAAGTCGATGAACGACTTGAAATAGTTGTCATTAACGTTTGTGATTGAATCATGTATGAGCTTGGCTGCATAGTGCAATGGCTCTTGCAAGAGCTCTTTCACCTTAGCTTGCGGGAATGCCCACAGCACCAGATTCCCAAAGTACTTGTTGGGCACATCGGGGCTCAATCTCGACCGCCCATTTACTGAAATCCTCACATGGGTCGTTTCATAATCGTTCAACCTGCGGGCCTTTGTTATTGTTCTCCACAGATGAGCCATCAGGCTTTCAAATGTGCTGTACGGCTTGTCGATGCCGCGTGCTGAAGATGCCTTCACCTTGAGCTTGGACAGGAACTCCAGCGTGAAATGAGCCTTGTGCACGATAATGTTATTGTTGTTGCTACCTGCTAACAAAGGTTTGAAGAGGGGAAGCTGAAGCTCGTCGTTGAGTCCTCTGGTCATGAATTCAACCCCTCTATGCTTGAATTCAATCCTGGGTGGATCTCGAGGGGCAAAGATGGCACGATCGTGCAGTGGAAGTGGCTCCATCTCGAGGCCTCGTGTGGCCCGGCCCCACGCGATCAAGAAGTTGCTAGTCGAGTGTCCATCGGCCACAACGTGGTGCGACGTGAACCCCAACACCATGGAACCGCAAGTGAACCTTGTGAGCTGAACTTGCACCAATTCCTCCACTCCCTTTAGGCTTGGATGAAGGCTCAACAATGTGGAAGATGGCTTAAATGGCATGGCCTCATCCAGAGTGCAATCAACTGTTGCCTCAATGAACCTTACGCCTTCGTCGTTGAGGAAAATGACACGGTGGCCTTCATCATTTGTACCCAACCTACATTGGAAACAAATCAGCACGACAGATTGAAGAAAATGAACTCAACTAGGCCTAGAGAAACAATATTTTTAGCCTTTATAGTATAGCATATAAATGTATATCAAGGGACCTTAAACTCTCCCTTAGCGTGTGGGGGTAGAACTTTGCATGGGAACATATTGGGCAAGGGTGTGGAGGGATACTCACACCATAAACAGGCTAGATGGAAGGATACTCACACCATAAATGAGCTAGGCTTGCCCTTGGTAGAATATATTTAGTTAGTCATATTTGCTACTCTCAGGATTTGAACGTTTAACCATCCATTCTGATACCATGTCAGAAAACCACTTGCTCTAAAAGCTTGTTTGACATGGTATCATGTCAAATGACCACTTTCTCTTTAAGCCGAGCCCTTAAGAGGGTAGCATATCAATGTATATCAAGGGACTTTAACATAATTTCCAGACCACAGGCTGATAATGAGTGAGTAATAAAAATTATTCTATTCTAAAAGAAATAAATTTTTTCAGAAAATATTCCAACAACCTGCCGGCCCATTCTCTGTACTCTGCCAGCACCATCCGAAGCCCTTGTTCCACCTTTGCATTTGGTGGTGTTGGAGGCTTGAACACGTAGATAACAGCGATATGGGTGTCAAATGTTACAGTATCAAAGACACTGAGACAAATGTGCCGACTAGTCGGCGGAGGATCGCCTTTGTGAGATGGCTTTACAATCCTCGAGCTTTGCCAACACACCTTCATCATGGCTATGATTTCTTGGCCTAAGAAGAGATTAGAGACTGGCCAACGGTTTGAAATGATTAGAACATAAGCATGGCTTCTTAAATACTGAATGCTGGGCCGCCAATGAAGGAGAAATGGGGTTTATATTCGACGCTTTATCTCAGTAAAAGAAATAGGATTAACGCACACGGAAAATAGGGCTTCGAAAGTCTTTATACGCCAACTAATATTGCGTACCACAACTCTTATTCGGTAAAGGTCTCAAAACACGGATACAATATTTATTTATAATGGTAAAACTTAGGCTACTCTTTTTACGTTGTTGTCGTCCGTGCTCTCATAGCAGTATAACTTATGGTGGTCCTAGTTGCATTGTTTCACTTCCACAGTTCAATTGATGAATCTGAACCGTCTATTTTAAGTCGAAAACACATCTCATGTGCTATAATGCACAAAATGCAGTGATTGGATGAGCATCTAATCAATCCATTATTTTCTGTAGCCATCATTTTCCTAATCCACGGTCAGGGATGGTTATAATTGCTAACAACAGTGATTCTTAAGAATCATAAGCAATTGATAGGTCTTAAGAAATTTATAGATCAAATTGTTGGCTGGACTTATTTTTGTGAAAAAAAAAAAGAAGATCTTGACCATCCTTGCTAAAGACATTGATCAAATGGTTAATATTTGTGGGATTGGTGTGATGTTCAGTCTAGATCAACCATTCGACTGTCCAAGTGTCCTAATGAAACCAGGAGTATTATAACTTATAGTAGTACTATGAGAACATTGGATGATTTCTTTTATTATTATTATTATTATTATTATTATTATTATTGTGTTTTTAAGAGTCGTTTACTGCTCTCAGCAGAGGATGATGCTTTGTTTGTATACCTTCACTCAGAAATTGTACGCTTAACATACGTTAGCTCAAATTTAAAGGTCCAAATTGCTGAACTTACCATGGACAGATCATCACCTGAATAACAATTTGATTCCACTATCACAAATCCTGATTAACTGATATTTTTCGTGTTGAATTTGGACATCGATTATTTTTCATTGCATCCATCCATCCATCGAATGTCTAACAATCATGCCGGTTAGTAAATCGAATCCATTCATGACCCATATAGATTGGGGCCTACGATTCGGACGGTTTAGCGTGAGTTGTATTCTGCCACTTCTATTAATCTTTTGGGTATGCATATCAACATTCATCCGTCCCAGAGTATTAAAGTTTTTATATCATGGATTCTCTTTAATGGAAACAACTATATATCATAGTCACATCACCCGTACGATGATCCTATATTATTATTATTATAAAGCAGATGTCTAACACAACATCTCTACGCACGGACGCACTTTCCAACCTGGAATGTCTGTAAGCTATCATAACAGTCCATCAGGTGGGAACACCATGCATGTAGATTATCTGGACAAAACTTCAGGTTGTTCAACTATTTCCTTACCTGTGTGCCCCACCTGATATAGAAGTGTTGGATATATCCACGTGCTCGATCCGCATGTAGATACGCGCGCGAGTGTACGTGTTATTGTGAGAGTGGAAAATCTGGTAAAAAAAAGACGCGGCGAACCTGTAAGTTTTCATTGTGTTATTATTAAGCTCACCCCTGCATGTGAGACGCGAAACGGGCCCCTCTTTTACATCAAATGAATCATCCTATGTTGTCATCCGGGCCAAATTGCGAATCCAACTTTGTCTTTTTTGAACGTTGGGACTTTCTGAAAGTGCATTAAGGCGGGTGGAGCGAAGGTGCCCAGCTTCAAAATGACTATGAAAGGGAGCAGATTAGGTGCGGCCCCGCCATACCCAACATGGTACGGCCCTGACTGTGGGGCCCACATAAATGTATGTATTATATATCCACACCATCCATTCGTTTTTTCCTGCTTATTTTAGCGCATGATCCCAAAATTGAAGATGATTCAAATCTAAGGTGGACCACATCACAGGAAACAGTGGTGATTGACCACGAAAAACTTTTTGGGGCCACAAAAGTTTTGGATCAAGCTTATATTTATTCTGTTACCTTTATCAAGTTCTTTGTTACCTCATCAATAGGTTGGATCGCAAATAAACATTACAATGGACATTTCAGTGATGGTAGAAGTTTTTAATGGTGGGCGTTAAATCACCATTTTCCTATGGTGTGGTCAACCTAATATTTGGATATAATTCATCATCGGTTTATTGTTATAAAATGAGAAGGAAAAATACATGAAGAGCATGGATATACAATACATACACCAATGTGGCGCCACGGGTCCCACCGAGTTGTGTTTGTTCAGGCCCAGGTGACTTTCCTAAGTACACAATTATTTACGCCCTTCTTTGGTTTAAAGTGGAATCGCTTAACACGTGAATTCCATGTGTTTTTATGGGCCAAAAATTTGTGGGGCTCACCATGATGAATATCTCGTATCCATGCCGTTCATCCGTTCCACAAAGCTCATTTTAAGGCATGACCAAAAATAGGCAAAATCAAAGGTCAAGTGGATCACACTACATAAAGTAGTAACTCCAATGGACCTCAACCGTTGAAAGCTTAAACCTTCCTACAGCCCACAATAATGCATCCAGCCTGTTCATAAGGTGATACAGGTATGAATAGAGGGAAAACAGAAAAATCAGCTTGATCTAAAACTTCATGGCCCCCAAGAAATTATCAGCCGTAGCCTTTCAATTCCTATTATTTACCATGGTGTGGTTCAATTGGGTTTTGGATCTACCTCATTTTTGGGCTCATGCCCTTGAACAGCTGCCGGAACAAATGAATGGCATAGAAATAACATATACATCATGGTGGGTCCTACAGTTTAGGCGTCCAAGATGTTTCTCAACCTCCATTTTACGTCAAAACACTGAACTTGTCAACATCAGCCAGCCTTAGGGTAAGAGCCTAATTAGAAATGTAAGTAATCAATGACTATTTGAAAATCCACAGGCTCTGGAAGTCAAAAAGAAAATTGAAAGACTAACGAAAGACAAAGATGGAAGTGGTCAACTCTGACCCGTTGCCGCGTTCCATGTGTTTGTATTGTTGGTGAATCTGGACTGTCCATTTAGGGGTCCTAATTCGAATTGTCCATATTTTAATGGTAGAGAAAACACACTGGGCACGTGATCCTTGCTGCTGCTTTGTAAAAGTGTACATCCAGATTCAAACCGGAAACGCTTACCTACCAATCTAAATGCTAGCTAGAGTTATTCAATAGGGGCGGCTTTTCTACCAGCAGCATCTATAGGAGGCCCAGTTCTTGGATAGTGGGGATTGGCCAGCCATCTGTAGAAGACCCAGTTCTTGGATGGTCAGGATCAACTGACAGTACAGCCATGTGTCCTGTAGGGTGGCAACTAATGAGCTGGAAGTGTAAAACATCTAAGCTCTATGGGGCCCACCATGTTGTATATATAAAATCCACTCCACCCATTAGATTCCATAAATTCCAGGTCATGATAACTAAGGGCCATGGTACTCCTACCATTACAATTAAGGGTCTATTTGATAGCAACAAAAGTTTAAGCCCAACTTGTTGTATCACACCCAAAAGGCTAACCTATTAGGTGGAGTAACTCCAGGATTTATATATGAAGACAAACTCGTGGGACAAACCAACAATTCCCCCTCCCATAGGGGAATTGGGGTGTGCATGGGGCCTCCCCCTCCTTCACGCTCACATGGGCCTGGGGCATGGACCAGGTGGATAACTTGTCTCTGATACCACTGTTGTGTCATATTCAAAAGGCTAACCTATTAGGTAGAGTAACTCTAGGATATATGAAGACAAACTCCACCCTCCTCCCAACCGATGTGGAACAAACCAACACAGATAGCTTGTATAGGTTTTGTCTGTCTTTGTCTTGTCTAGCTAGGCCAATGCTGTGCTAGCTAGGCCGGTCCATGGGTTGGAAGGCCATGATTAGCCTGCACTTATAAGACTGCAATGAGGGAATTTCGACATCTTGTGAGTAATGCAACGGGTCAGGTTGGAGCCACTGGTCAACTGGCCCGTTCTACTTTCGAGCCAGGTTCAGAGCAATTTAAATAGGTGGTGGATTGGGCTCATCTAAGTTGAATTGTTTGGGCTTGGGTTGAACCCTACCTAACTGGTCTAGTCCGTGTGGATTATGCATAAATGGGTTGGGCCAGATGACCGAACCCAAATCGATGCATAAGTCTGTAACAAAGAATCTGGATCAGGATATGGTATCGATCCGTGGACTATTAAACCACTCAAGGGCTTGCTTGGCTGCTGGGGAATTTGTTTTATATTCTTGTGTTTACCAGTGAAGGTTAGAGTTGGTATACTACTCTTTGAGGCATGATTGAAAGTTTTTTTTTTGGATGATATGGCAGGTTTTTTGTGAAAACATGAACAAAGTCTAAAATTGTGTTCTGATTTCCCTTGTTTTCCATGGAAAAGGTGGGGAATGGATTTCTCAGATTTGCAAAACCAATGAAAAATTGTAAACCATACTTGTGTCTTTTACAAAAACTAGGATATCACAAAACCGAGAAATAAGCAACCAAACAACCTCCCAAGAGGATATAATACTTCCTCTTTGCTTCTACCACAACAACTGTTGTAATTGCTTAGCCCTTTTTCTTTTTTCTTTTTTTCTTCTTCTTCTTTTTTTTTTTTTTTTCTCCAGGATAAAACTCAGTCTATCTTCTTTATTTATCAAATAAACTATATAAGTGGTTTGCTACTATGCATCTTGACGTAGTGCAATAAGATATATCCATTTGGTGTCTTTTTTTTTTTTTTTCCAATGACCCAAATCATTTTATACGGAAGGGTGCACCTTCAATGGGGAACGAGCAAAAAAACCCTCAGATTGGTATTTCAATCCTTTGCTCATGCAAATGTTATGGTGACCCTCCATGATCAAAGCAAAAAAAGCAAAATCCTGAAAGGGTTTAAAAATACATTTGAGAGATTTGTTGTCTTTCGGACAAACAAAATAGAAATATAATGTAGATGATTTATATCATAGGAGCATGACCAGGATTTAATATCTATGATTCCAACCTATCGGATTGCAATACATCATCAGGATGTATTCTAGGAAACTGCACCATATGGGACGCATGGTTTTCGAACCCAAACCATTGGTATGTTGGATCGATTGCCATGGACATGGAAACTAAAACTGAAAAGGGAAAAAAATCTCCTACTTAGGATTGTGTTTTATTGATGTGATCTTTAGCCATAGGATTAAAAGAAAAGAAAGAAGGAAAAAAAAAGCTAATGGGATTGAAAATTTATGGTCCCAACTCACCTTGGCACGGGGGTTGTCCCCGTTGGGTGCGTTTCACACAAACCTTCGGATCACGCCCCCAATGCACTAGAATTATGGATTACGATAATGCAATAATCAAGAATAAACATCAACCACACGACACAAGGAGTTTTTACGTGGAAAACCCTCAAAAGAGGTAAAAACCATGGGACCTAGTCCAGATCAACAATCCACTATCTCAGGGAACTGTTACAACCGATCTCAAGCACACACCGCTTGGATCAAACCTTCCTCACCCACTTGGGATGGATAAACAACAAGAGAATAAGAAAAGTAGAGCGATCTCACCGATCCCAAGGACGTAGAAGTGCTGAGACGACGGTTACACAGAAGAACTCCTCTTCAAGCAACTTCTCCCTTTTACAAGCTTCCTATTTCTCTCTTTTCTCTTTCTCTCTTCCTCTTTTTCTCTCTTTCTCACCTTGGACTTGTAAACCACTCAATAGGATCCCCTAATCCCATTTTGGAACTCCTTACGTAAGAAACCGAAGGAGTTACAACCCAATAAAGAAACTGTGTACAAGCAGTTCGCACCGGTTCGGGCGCCCAGCCACTAGACCACCGGGCGCTCGGCCAAACAAAAAACAGTCCAGCGAAAAAAACAGAGAAAAAATGCAATTTCGGGCGCCCGAACAAACATAGTCGAGCGCCCGGCCAGGGCATCGAGCGCCTGGTCACCAGACCGTTGGGCGCTCGGTTGTTGTCAAAACAACCCAGCAAGTTTCCTGCCACAAAACATCTCCTGATGGAATTTCGGTCGCCCGGCCAAAAATGGTCCAGGCGCTCGACCATCCTAGATGAGGAAATCCCATCAAATCTTCCCCTTTCTGACTCAGGAGAAATTCGCATTCTTCAAGCCAGCCAGGTTTTTACAAACCTCAAACTTATCCTTGAGCAAAGCCTTGGTCATCATGTCTGACCCATTATCATCCGTATGGACCTTCTCAAGCTGTAACACCTTCTGTTCCAAAGTATCCCTGATCCAGTGATACCGAATCTCTTTGTACTTCGACTTGGAATGTTGACTTGGATTCTTGCTCAATTGTATAATACTTTGTCTATCACAATAGACCACGTGCTCCTCCTGCTTCAGGCTAAGTTCCTGTAGGAACCTCTTCATCCAAAGCATCTCTTTGCATGCTTCTGTGATTGCAATGTACTCGGCCTCTGTCGTCGACAATGTTACGACCTTCTGTAGCTTGCTCTGCCAAGAGACCGCTCCCCCTACAAACATGAACATGAACCTCGATGTAAACTTCCTGGAGTCTATGTCACCTGCCATATCTGCATGTAGCCTTCTAACACAAGTTTTCCGTCACCATAACATAGGCTCAACATGGATGAACATCTCAGATACTGCAGTATCAACTTCACCGCTGCCCAATGTTCCTTGCCAGGATTGGCAAGATACCGACTAACAACCCCAACCGCATATGCTATGTCTGGGCGCGTACACACCATAGCATACATCAAACTTCCTACCGCTGACGCGTAGGGTATCTTCCGCATCTCTTCCACTTCCGCTTTCATCTTGGGACACTGTTTATCGCTCAATTTGAAGTGACCATCCAGTGCAGTACTGACCGACTTCGCTGCATTCATGTTGAACCACTCTAGGACTTTCTCAATGTACCGCTCTTGTGACAACCAAAGCTTCCTGCTGCTTCTGTCGCGGGTTATTTCCATTCTTAGGATCTGTTTGGCCGGGCCCAAGTCTTTCATCGCAAACGACTTGCACAACTCCTGTTTCAGCCTGTCAATCTTCTTGATGTCTTTTTCCATGATGAGCATGTCATCAACGTACAATAGCAGAACTAAGAAACCACCGTCTGAGAACTTGCGTGTGAACATACAGTGGTCTGACTCCGTTCTGTCATATCAATGCTTCAACATGAACGAGTCGAACTTCTTGTACCATTGCTTAGGAGCTTGTTTCAGCCCATACAAGCTCTTTCTAAGCCTACACACCATATGCTCTTTGCCCTTGACTTCGAACCCTTCTGGTTGGCGCATGTAGATCTCTTCTTCGAGGTCACCATGGAGAAAGGCATTTTTGACATCTAACTACTCTATCTCCAGATCCATGCTAGCCGCCAATCCAAACAACACCCGTATGAATGTCATCTTCACCACTGGTGAGAATATCTCCTCGAAATCTATCCCTTTTCTCTGACCAAACCATTTCACCAAAAGTCTAGCCTTGTACCTTGTCTGTGAATTCTTTTGCTCATTCTTCTTTCTGAACACCCACTTGTTGCTCAAAGCTTTCTTGCCCTTGGGCAATTTCACCATGTCATAGGTGTGATTCTTATGCAAGGATTCCATCTCCTCTTACATAGCTTTCAACCACTCCTCCTTATGCTCGTCGGCTAGGGCCTTAGAATAGTCTTCTGGCTCTCCCCCATCAGTGAGCATAATGTACTCATGTGGCGAGTACTTCTTGGATGGATGTTTGTCCCTTGATGTCCTCCTCACCTGTGGCTCAACAGGTGGATCAACTAGGGGCTGCTCCCCCCAGTCCATCTTTTGTAGGAACTCCCTCATCCTCTGCACCTTGCTATACGCCCCCGTCATAGGCACCACGGGAGGAGTAATCGGATCCATGTCTTCTAGTTCACCTGAACTGGGTTGGGTCTTTTTTGACTTTTCAATGTCTTCTATACACTGATCTTCAATGAAAACCACATCTCTGCTCCTGACGAGCTTCTTCTCGGTTGGATCCCACAACCTGTAATCAAACTTTTCATCACCATACCCTAAGATCACACATTGCCTGATCTTCATATCGAGCTTGGACCTCTCGTCCTTTGGTATGTGAACAGATGCCCTGCATCCAAACACCCTGAGATGATTGTACGATGGATCACGTCCAGTCCACACCTTCTCAGGTACTTCTCCATTCAACGGGGCTGATGAAGACCTGTTTATCAAGTACACTGCCGTGTGCATTGCTTCTCCCCAGAACATTTTGGGCAACTTTGAATGGGATAACATGCATCTGATTCTCTCTATAATGGTGCGATTCATTCGCTCAGCCACACCATTATGCTGGGGGGTCTTGGGAACTGACTGTTCATGCCGTATACCCAGTGACTTGCAATACTCGTGGAAGTCACCTATGTATTCACCACCATTGTCAGTGCGGATGCACTTCAATGATCTGCCTGTCTCCCTCTCGACCATAGCATGAAACAGTTTAAACACACCAAAGACCTCGTCCTTGGATTTCAAAGCATACACCCAAACCCTCCTAGATGCATCATCTATAAAAGTGACAAAATATAATGCCCCACCCAAGGTTTTTGTCCTCATAGGACCATAAACATCAGAGTAAACCAAATCTAATGCATGTACTTTATTAATATGAGAAGCAGTTTTAACAAAAGAAACTCTATGCTGTTTTCCAGATAAACAGTCAATACAGGTTTTGAGAGGTTTACCTGTCACGTCTGGAAGGAGCCACTTCTTTGCTAGTAGTTGAAGCCCATTTTCACTTATGTGGCCTAGACGCCTGTGCCACACGTCAGTAGCTGAATCTTCCACTGCGTTCAATCCACCCTTGTACACACTGACACTTGCCTTGTAAAGGGTGCAACACTTCTTTCCTATAGCAGCAATCAACGAACCCTTAATGAGCTTCCAGCGCCCACCAATAAACCAGCTTTCATAGCCATCATCATTCAGCCTTCTCGTCGACATCAAGTTAAGGCGAAGGTCTGGAATGTGTCTCACATCCCTGAAAACCAATGTGCAGCCCACATCGGTCAAACAAATGTCACCGACCCCTACGATCTTCGAAACACCAGAATTTCCCATCTTCACTGTCCCATAGTCACCTGACTTGTAGCTTGTGAAGAAATCTCTGCGTGGAGTCGCATGAAACGAGGCTCTTGAGTCTATCACCCAGTCGGTGTTCTGACTCGAAGCCGTGAGACAAATATCGTGATCTGCTGAAAGAATAACAACAATGTCACCATCTAAGGCGACCGCAGTAGAATCTGATTCATCTTCCTTCTCCTTTCCTTTACACTTCTTATCATTCTTCTTCTTATGACATTCATGCTTATAGTGGCCCTTCTTGTCACAATTCCAGTATTCATCATCTTTCTTGGCAACTGACTTGCCTCTTGATTTATCTCTAGCCTCTCCGCCCTTTCTGTTCTTTTCTCTCCCCAGATCTTGTGTCACAAGGGCCTCTTGTTGAGCAGGCCCTAGAGACTTCCTCCTTGTCTCTTCATTGAAGAGACAACTCACTACGCCAAAATTGCATTTTTGCGACGGATTTTGCGACGGATATTGACCGTCGCAAAAATTGCTTAGTTTAACGACGGACCTAGTCCGTCGTATTTGAAAATATTCCGTCGCTTTTGCGAAATTAAGACCGGATTTCGTCGCGGGATTTACCGACGGACATAGTCCGTCGCAAAATTTTAATTTCCAACGGACTTAGCCCGTCGCTATTTAACGACGGATTTGACCCGTCGCTAATCCCAGCCCGAAAAGATGCCCCCCAAATAAGGTCGGTCGGAAAATAAAATTTAAGAAAAATGCGATATTGAAAAAAACTGATATTTTTTAAAAATTAAAAAATTTGATATTTAAAATAGCAGATTTAGTAATTTGAAAGAAAATTTTAAGAGATTTTAAAAACAAAATTGAGAAATTTGAATAAAATTAATATGTTTGAAATTTCTTTTCAAATTTTCACAAAATTAAACATTTTGAAAAAGAAAATTGTGAAGTTAAAAAAGAAACTTGTGATTTTCAAACAAAAAAAGTTGAGAGGTTTGAAAATAAATTAACAATTTTTTAGTAAAATTGAGATTTAGAAAAATAATAAGATTCAAAAAGTTGAGATTTAAAAAAAAAAAATGACCATTTGAAAAAAGTTGAGAAGTTCGAATAAAATTGATAAGTTCGTAAAAAAATTGAAATTTTTATAAAGAAATTAAGATTTTGTATTTCGAAAAAAATTAAGAAGTTTGATTAAAAAAATGATATTTTCAAAAGAAATAAAAGTTGAGATATTTGATAAAAAAAAAAAAAGAGACATTTTACCGGTTTTGAAAAAAAATGTTGGAAAAAAATTGTGGTTTAAATAAAAGCGAGAAATTTGAAATGAGTGGGCCAAATTTATTGGTGGACATTTATTGGATGGTTGAAAATGAAAAATTACACTCATTCAGTTAACTGGTTATCAGATTGGTTTATGCATACATACATGTTCATTGGTGCAAAAAATGAAGGCCCTAATATAATGATGTTAATTAATTGCAAGAAAAATTTATAATGATGAGATTGATCAAATTCTATGATCAAGTCATCCTAAACTTGATCTGAATGGTCAGATATGTTTAGAACGTGGTAATTATTATTGAAAACAAAATTAAGCCCGAATCATATCCGTATAAAAGACTCTTTAAATGTGTACAATCAATTTGTCTAGAGCTAGACAAATTTTGGACAATCTGATTGGTCCAAATTGAAAAGTAAATGACTTTAGATGTTTAGATTAAATTTCACTCAAATCTAATGGTTAGGTTATAAGATATGGCCCATCATTGATCAATTTTATCTATTTAGTATCTTTCTCATCTTAAACTTGATCAGGGCAAGTGACCAGTCAAATCAAAGTTATTGATGAATATAATAGAGTGAATGGATTAGATTTCCAAATTAGGCCAAATTTTTAGGTCCAAATTGCGTTGTAACTTGTTGACCTCATGAAAACCTAATAAATGTATAGTCATTGGACCCCAAACTCTAATCTAGCCATTGAGAATTTGATCTTTTCTAATATTTTCTATTGCATCTTAAAATGATATAAAAGAACAGATGGATGGATTAGATATAAAAGAACAATGTGTGTGTTTTATCTAAGCCGTCCATCCATTTTAACAACTCATTTTAGGGCATAAGCCCAAAAAGGAGGTAGATCAAAGGCTCAAGTGGACCACACCGTAAGAAACAGTGGGGATAAGTTCCTACCATTGATGCTGTGTTGTTCAATTGGGCGTTCGATCTGCCTCGTTTTTTGGGATTATGTCCTAAAAGTAGGTCGTAAGATGGATGGACGGCGTGGATAAAGCACATGCATCACGGTGGGCCCCACAGAGAGCCTGACAGGACCGCCCGTCTCTAGCGTCGTCCAGCGAAAAAAAAGACCCCGCGCCCAAACAAAAGCTCCCGCCCCCGAAAACAGAGTACCCTAAGTTTTTTTTTCTTTCCCGCACACTCGCAATCACACCCGACCTCTCTCTCTCTCGTCTCTTCACGGCCTCCACCCACCCCACCCGACCTCTCTCTCTCTCTGTCTCTCCCCCCGGCTGCCCTGCCATGCCACGCCAGTCCCCCCAAACTCTCTCTCTCCCCCCGGCTGCCCTGCTGGGCCGCGCCAGTCCCCCCAAACTGCCTCTCTCTCTCTCTCTCTCTCTCTCTCTCTCTCTCTCTCTCCTGTCGGGCCCATGCAATCCCCCCCCCCCCCCCCCCCCCCCCCCCCCCCCCCCCCCCCCCGCCCGAATCACTTATCATCGTCCAATACATCAACGAGGCATGGAAGGGGAAATCGCCAGTGTTGATGCCCGCAGATCCTTACGAGTGCGCGAATCTGAGGTTTTCGATTGGTTCATTCATAGGTGTTTGACGAATTGCTTGGCCGATTTACGGTGTTGTGGGAATGAGTAGTAGTTGACATTTGCAGGAGTAGGCTGATTGTGAAATCTGTATCAGATTTTGCTCAGGTTGGTTAATTAATACGATGCACAGCAGCTGTTCGGCAAAATTCCTGAACTATGGGGTCTGTCTTAAATTGGGCACATGATGTGACGGTACATGATCCAAACCATTCATTCAGCACATACTATTACATTTTCTGCCCTAAATCAAGTAAGGCATTTGGTAATTGTTAGGAGTCTTGGCACTTATGAATATAGAAGGTTGTGCTTTTGTAGCATACAACACTAAGAAAATTGCTCTATTTGATTACAGGGTGTGATGGTACTGGTGAACCCAATGCAGAACTGCAGGTTAGATTGGGTTGTATTGCTTCAAATCATGCTTGGCTCAATTGCCTGTTGCACTATCTGTCCTATTTGTTTTTATTCCTGAACTGTATCATTGTTTTTGGAATGGGTTGATGAAGGAGCAAACTGTCCTTACCGTGAAGGCCTGGGCTATACCATCTGTGATGTATGTGAAGGTAAAGCGGCAATCCAGACATGCATAACTGTAAACCATACAAGACTGTAGACCTACATCTCTCTCATTATACATGATATATATTACAACATTTTTCCTCTGTAATATAAAGTTGTAAAATTTCAACAAGAGATGGAGGATTTGTTTTTTCATGATAATGATGTTGATGAGGTATATGCCTATATATATGAATCACTGGCAGATGCTAGTAGATGATGTAGATGGTTTTTGGCTGAGGAATCCATCACTGTTGCCTAGTGTCAAGCAAACCTTTGAATGAGTTGAATGGAGCTATGTTTGTTGTGTGCAAGTGGGCTGATTCATTCTAGCACAATACATGTCTCTATTTTCCTAGTGAATATTTGTATCCTAAGGACAGAAACAATCCAAAGTGCAAACATGTCTTGGAGGGTGGTATTGCTTATAATTTGTTATGCTTTTAGTAACTAGTTTGGATTTTGGACCTCATGAATATGAGTGTTTTGTAAAGGTGATTGCTTTGTTGCATTTCAGTTTGGCTCAGTGTCATGTCATAACTCATGAGTAATGACAAAAAAAAAATGAGTTATGAATCTAATCTTGAATTACCCTTCTATTTTTTGTTTAGATTGAATTACCCAATGGTCCAACATCAACTATCGACACATGAAAAATTGCTTTCATCCATTCCCGAGTTTACCTGCTTTGGAAAGCTTTTCAAGGTTCTCTTGATTAATGCTCTCTTGAAGAAAATAAATGCATGTTGTTGATTTACATGTAGTAACTGTTGACCTTTGTGCCTCTTTGTTTTTCCGTAGGTGTTTTTACATTTATTTTCAGTCTTCAGCTCCAGTGGAGCTCACAAAAGCTGAAACTGAGTATGTAGTCAATGTTGTCAAGAAAATTTATGATGGACATGTTATGTTCTGGTACAACTATACTAACACCATTTCTGAGCAACTACTGGAAAATGTAAGTGATTATTTTGGAAAGCAACTTTCCTTACTTTTTTTCCCCAGAAATTCATATTTATTACCTTTTCTTTTACATTTACATACTTCCAGGTTACTATTTTTGTGGATGCTTCTGAAGCAGAGGAATTTTCAGAAGTTGCTTGCAAGCCTTTGAGAAGTCTACCTTATGATTCGCCTTGATAGATTTTTGTAGCTTTGGGAAAGCCAAAAGGTGTTCTTGCTATTGGAAAATTCTCAAACATGCTAAAGTTCATTGTAAAGGAGGTATCATTGCTCCACTTTGCTATTTGGGCATGCTTGTGCATCATGATTTGGAACTGTGATCCACTTTGTAAAGGAGGTAACTGTGCTTCACTTTGCTATCATGGGCATGTCTATGAGACTTGGGCCATTTATTGATTGGGCCTATGTGATTATGTCTTGGCCCAAAGTTCAAGCCTGTCCGCTCATCAGATACAAGTGGATGTTCTGAATTGTTGGGCTAAGGTGGCTGCTGCCTAATGGAGTGGCTTAAATCCCACACAAATGTTCAACGTTGGCATGTGTGCAGGGTATTTTCGAAGAATGTAATTGTTGGTACTAGATGATGCAGGGTATTTTTGTGAGTGGAGTTTCTTACTGGCTACATATACGGTGTATAGAGAAGAAAGGTCCAAGTCTTTCTGGTAGTGTTTTCAGCACTCTGTGCCCATAACAGCTATACTCTCAGCCCCAAACAATGTATTTGAGATGAAAGCTCTATAGGGAATCAATTATAGACATAAAAATTTCTTAGGCAAGTGAATTTCAATTTGCAGAGGTGAGTGCTAAGGTACTTGCTTGCATTTTAAGGTGCTAGACTGTAGTCTAACTGGACAATTATTTTCAGAGGCATAAAAGGGCACCTACATGTTCAAACTGAAAACCTAAACATGCTGTACAATCCCTCAGCCCGAGAAATGCATAATCCCTCAATTATTTATTTGTTGTTGTACTCTCTTTCCACTGAACAAGCCTTTATTAAAGTAATGCAGCCATCTTTCCATTGTTTGATTGAATAATTGATTTTGAGCTCTTGAGAGCACCATTTTCTATTGTTGAATGCATTTTATTCAGTTTGTTGTTGCAAAGATAAGCTCAGGACAAGAAACATCAACTCTTCTTGTTTTGTATGTTCTAAACAGCATTTTGAGGCACCAAAAGTTGGTATGCTAGCAAGGTGCTTGTGCATGCCCCTTGTATCAATTCGTGTCGGAAAATTTATCAAGCAAGGGAGACTCCACTCTTTTATGCCCAACAGCTACAAGGTAATGCAATAATTTGATTGCAAATTCTCTCCTAAATCTTGGGAATGATTGACACATGATTGATCATAAATATAAGTACTCTTGGATAGGATAAAGCTATAATATTGAAGATAACGTGAGGATTGATCACTTAGAGTTCCTTAAAGGCAATTGGAGTAAGCTGAAGCTACTTCATCTATCTTCCAGTCAGCTGTATGGAGGAATCCCAGTGTCTATTGGAAATATTACCTCACTTGTGGATATTGAATTGTTATTCAATAATAATAACAGGTAGCATTCCAAGAGCCATATTGACTAAGCTTATCAATTTAGAGAGGCTGGTAATGATCGGATACCATATGCATGCAGCCATTCCTGATTGGTTAGATGAGCTCAAAAATCTTAAACACCTTGCTCTGGACTATTGCGTGCTGATAGGCCCAATCCCTGCAACTCTTGGAGGTTTTTCTTTCTTGGAAGAATTATTTCTCCGTGGGAATCAGTTGAATGGGAATATCCTTGCAGCTCTTAGAGGATTGTCTTTCTTAGAAGATTTAGATCTCAAGGGGAATCACTTGAATGGGACTATATAAATTGTCAAACTTTATGACTATAATTTTTCCTCAAATCAAATGGAGCTTAAGCCCTTTTTTAACTCCGCTAATGCATATCTCCTTGCATTGCAGGTCCCAAGTTCAGATAAAGGAGTAGGTAAAAGGGCGCCATGTATGGGTATAGTTGAATTTTTAATTAATTCTCAGTAATCTTTTATATTTTAACTTGAATTTTTTTTAAGACACAATTTTGTGTATGTAGCAGGGAGTTTCCCTTTGATTGGCAATAGGAAGGGTAATATTGAGCTATCTGAAGCAAGCGTTCTTTATTGTGTTGCTCCTGCCATGGGTCATAATCAGGTACGATTTGAAGTCATCACCATTTTCAATTCTTCATTTGGGCCATTTGAGCAGATTTGGAATGCCAACAATGCAGGTGAATTCTGCCCAATCGCCATCTGATTTTGTTGGTGCTTTGTGGAAGAATTCCCAAATACCAGACGTTAGGCACTATCTATTGTCTTCGTATCTTTGTCATATTGATTCCACAGGACAAACATAAGCTAATGGAAGTTATTCAAATGTGTCCCCAACTGAAGGCACGTAAACTTTGTATGCAACGTGATGTGAACTCGTCCTCCACTTTTCCAGAATATTCTCACATATTTGGTCCATGCATTTTGCACATCATCCTTCATGTCCTAATGTTGATGAGTGTACGGAGGTTCAATCATCTTGAGTCAATTTACCGGTATCCCCTGCTCATCTCTGCTGCATTTGTTGCTCTGTACAATTTACTTGCTCTAAATGAGGATTTTACATGGGATGGTGACTTGATTGAATACAAACCAATATACAGTTATGTTTAAATCTGTGTTTATATTTCTCAATTCTATGTATGTAACTTGAGAAAATTGCATAGACATATGTGTTGGGTGTTACATATTGACAGCAGTTTGGGGCCACAAATCTGTCCAAAAGGATAGTGCATTTGTACCACAAAATCTATCCAAATATGGACAGCATTATGGACCACGGATCTGTCCAGTTTGGACAACATGAATGGCCCAAAATATCTAACCGTTTGATTACAGGAAATGGTGGCCCTCTAATCTATCCGTTTTGACAACAGATTGGACCCTAGGTTAGCCAAGTTGGATAGTGATTTGTGAGTCCCTAAGCTGCGTTGGTCACCGGAATTTGGATCACAAAAATCTGCCCTGTGGACATAATGTTTAGGACTCAAAATGGTCCCAAATCTGTCTAGTGTTTGGGGCCTAGACCTGTCCATGAATTGGACAACGTTTGGGGCCCAGACCTGTCCATGAATTGGACAACGTTTGGGGTCAAAATGATCCCCTTTTTGGGAACCCAAAGCTGTCCGAAAATGGACAGTGTGTGGGAACAAAAAAATGTGCAATATGTGGGTCTAATTCTGTCCAAATTTTGGACAGTGTGTGGGACTTAATTATGGCCACCGGTTGGGCCATCTTTGACCCTCAAATCAGCCTAGCTAGACCATGTTTTGGGCCCACAGAACTGTCTAAGTTGGGTCACGTTTTGAGCACACCAATCTGCCTAAAAATCTGCCTGATTTAGACTTTTCATTGCCGCTGTTTTGTTTGGTGTAGCCCACGCCTGATTTTTAGAATCATGTCCAGTCTTTTAAAACAGATGGACAGAGTGGATTTATTAGGACGTCTCTGTGGCCCTACACAACCCCCAGCCAAATGCACATCTCTAGCTGACTGTGCCAGCTTCACAGGCAATTCAACCCCCAGCCAAACGTTTGTGCGATCTAACCCGTTTTTAAGGTGGGCACCACGGTGAATGTACCCTCCCCGAAAATTAAGGCTGGTTTGCATTTCACGAAGCTCACATGTGCATAAACAACAAGGCAGTTGCAAGAGGAAACCCAATGGTCCAAATCCACAAAGGCTGGAGGTGATGTCTACAATCCAATGTAATTTCTTTTCCTATAAAATTCCATAACTACAATCCAATGTAATTTCTTTTCCTATAGCAATCATGTGTTAAAGACACTTGGTATGATAGATACCCACATTATGGGTTTGAGACTGCAATAACTTGCTGGTTTATGCTTCACATAGGTTGTGATTGAACCTGCAGCCTTTTCAATAATCCAAAGTTATTTGCAGGATGGACATGGAAGAGTCTGTTTGGATGCAAAAGTCACAGCTCGATTTCTTTTTGTGGACAAGATGTAAAAATTATGCCAATGCATGTGGCCCCAGATGTCTTTCGAAGAGAACTTTGGAAGAGCAAGAGTCTGCAGCCAATCAGGGAATCCTGAATTAGTTCAACAGGCTATTAGCAGTTGGTAAGTTCAATAGTTTCCGTAGCAGTCATAATGAGGGTCTGAGCTCCAAATTATAATTATATTACTTGCAAGTTTAACATGATAGTTTTGGACGTTGCTAATTAGAAAATATTTAAATTTTATCTTGATTAGTTTTGGACATTGCTCTTTTTGGACATGCTGTAGGAAAAGCAAGTTGATGTGATTTCGAATAATGATGAAAGTTGTGATTCAATTCGCTTGTGATGTTTTGATGATGTGATTTCGAATAATGATGAAAGTTGTGATTCAATTCGCTTGTGATGTTTTGATGATGTCTAAGCTATCCATCATTTTTACCTTTGGTAAGTTCATCTAGCCTGCCATTTTGTTTGTCAATTTATATGCTGCTTTTAGTTTGTTTCTATGGCTGAAGCTGGAATCCAATAAAAGATAAAGTTACAAGGTTGGGAGCCTGATGTTTGAGAATATTGTACAAATCCATCTTTCTTCCCAAATTTGCACCAATTTATCAACCACTGTCTACTCATCATTATGTGAATGATCTTTGGTTCTTTGGTCAGATTCAAATTAGCATAGGAGTACTGGATTGAAGAAAAAAAATTTGCCACTCTCAGCCCATCTCTTTGTATAAGGTCCATTACTCTGAATTTCACATGGACTTTTGTTCGAAATTGATTGCAAGTCAAATGCTACTCTCATCCCATCTCTTTGTATGCTTAGGTCACCCACAGCTGAGATATACTTTTGGTCTGAGGCAGAACAGAAGTTGAAAAGAAGCACTTCTAGCATGAAGTACTGGTTTTCCATAGCTGTTTTGGTGGAGAGGCCTACATGAAAAACAACATGCATGAAGGACTAGTTTTCCATGGCTGTTTTGGTAGAGGCCTGTTTGGAGAAGTTGGATTGGTTTTTTTATTTATTGAATAAATAGCAATGATATTTTTGGCCATTTTGCTGGAAACTTGCCTATTCAACTATCCACCTGCTCATATTTGCTCTGTAGCAATGAACTGGTTTTTACTCATGCTATACACTTCGTAGTCCACCTTGCCTATTCAACTATCCAGCTGCTCATATGACCTTTTCTTTTTATTAATGGCCTATCATGAATGCCATGGGAATCCCTACATTGAATCTGTAAGATCACTTGAAATGTCTACACAATTCAATATTGTTGTACTGCCATTCGCCATCTTTTTCAAGTAGTCTATTTAAACTTTCTATAAACTAAAACCAGATAGAGTTCCCAAACAGAAAGATGCATAGGATGGTAGATTCACATTGGTTAGGATGGTAGCTGTTTGGATGTTAGCATCTGATTTTTTATTTAATGAAAAGATTGCTACTCAAACCATAGCAGAAAATGCTATTTGTACCGTTGTGGATCAGGGTATGCAAAGAGCTAGCAAAAGTTACGGTAAAGGGTCCTGCTCTTGAAAGAGACGTAGCATTTCGAGCTATTCATAGAAGCCGTATACTATTAAGTTTCAGTTATAATTAATGATTTAATACAACTGAAGGCTTTAACCATCTACTTTCCTAGCAATTAGTCAGATGGCTAGGATCAATAGTTATAATGTCATGGGCCAAAATTTAGGCAGGCCCATACTTCAAGCGTTTCACTTAGTGAATGGCTCAGATCTCTCGAGTATGATTGCCTCTTATCTGGTAGAGGTATCTTCAGTGAAAAAAAAAAAAGGAAACAAGATCAGCCCCGTTCGGTGGATGCCTATTATTAAGTTCATCTTATTTTAGTTAATAATAATCTTCTCTGGTATATAATTAGCGTTAACATGATCTAAGATTTCTAATTCAAAATTATTGTTAACCTTTTTTTTTAATTATTATTTGTTAACTTGTTAATGGTTTTCATGGGAAATAAAATGCTAGGAACAAAATTCCAAGCAACCATAGAGAGAGGAATGTGTGGTTCAACTTTGGCAATCTGATGATCAAGGAAAAACTCCATTTGATTGCTGTCTACACCATCGGATTTGTGGATTTCAATTAATTCCTTCTAGAGAAGTGAACACCTATTGCGAGCTGCATTCTAACCTGTCATGTCATCTACTCTTTCCCATCGGGCTCTTCAGCAGAAGCATAACAAAATATGTCAGTTTAAAATTTTTAAGAATGAAATTTCTTCTAATACAAATTTATGATTATCTTTTTCACTACACGGAGATCAAGGAAAGCCCGATTAAGATTTTGATTCTTAATCACATATGTGAAGAAAACATTATGTATGTTTCATATAACTTTTGTTCTTACATTATAATACTAATACTCTTTATGTTTTATATTCTGGATTTTGCAGGTGGACCAGTTGATGGATTTGCTAACGTATGAGGTGGAAGTAGCTACAAAGGAAAGATTAGAAATGAAGGCTAGCTTCACGTATGGTCAAGAGATTGGTTTCAATATTGGGAACAAAATAAAGACTAGTTGCTCATTCTATGGAGAATGGTTCACTTCAATGTGTAGATTTGTAACAAATATTAATATTATTTTTCACTAGAAATGTAAGGACTTTAAGTTTCATATATGATATAATTATGATTTGTTAGGTTTTAATTTTTTTTTGTTTTAAATAATTTGGATGACTATCAGGTGCAATAGATTCAAAAATAAATTCAAACGTAATAGGTGTGCGTTCAGAAAATTTAGCGACGGACCAAACCCGTCGCTAAAATTCCTAAATAAATGTCGCCCATAAATTTAACGACGGACCAATTTACGTGGCAACAATTTTGTACGACGGACCGATGTCCGTCGCTAAGTCCGTCGCTTTAAATAATTTAGCGACGAATGTAATCCGTCGTTTGAAAGCGACGGACATAATCCGTCGTTTAAGATTTGCCACAGTAAACTGCGACGGCCTATGCGACGGACCAAGTCCGTCGCTAATACAGATTTGCGACGGACTTGGTCCGTCGCAAAAATGTAATTTTGGCGTAGTGACTGGTTACCTGTTCCATGGATACCTTTTCATTTGACGCGGAGTTACTTAGAGACACCACCAATGTCTCCCAACTGTCAGGAAATGAGCTAAGTAGTAGCAAAGCCTGAAGTTCATCATCCAGGACCATCTTCATGATGGAGAGCTGGTTCAGTATGTTATTGACTTCATTCATGTGTTCAGCCACAGAACCACCATCTTTGAACTTGAGATTCACAATTCATCTTATCAGGAATATCTTATTGTCGGCTATCTTCCTCTCATACAGCCCTTGCAATTTCTGCCATAGGCTAGCGGATGAGGTCTCTGTAGACACATGGTGGAAAATCGAATCATCCAACCATTGTCTAATGAACCCCACCGCCTTCCGGTCCACTTTCTTCCAATCATCATCTGACATATCCTTTATCTTCGCCGATACGCCTAGAATTGGAGCATACAAGTCCTTGCAATAAAGCAAGTCCTCCATCTTAGCCTTCCATATGGTCCAGTTAGAACCATTGAGGCTGATCATCCTTGATGAGCCACCTTCCATAATTTAGAACCGATCCCACTCCGTTCAAACAACCTGAACGCTCTGATACCACTTTGTTGGGTGCGTTTCACACAAACCTTCGGATCACACCACCCAATGCACTAGAATTACGGATTACAATAATACAATAATCAAGAATAAACATCAACCACACGACACAAGGAGTTTTTACGTGGAAAACCCTCAAAAGAGGTAAAAACCACCGGACCTAGTCCAGATCAACAATTCACTATCTCAGGAAACTGTTACAACCGATCTCAAGCACACACCGCTTGGATCAAACCTTCCTATCACCCACTTGGGATGGATAAACAACAAGAGAATAACAAAAGTCAAGCGATCTCACCAATCCCGAGGACATAGAAGCGCTGAGACGACGGTTGCACAGAAGAACTCCTCTTCAAGCAACTTCGCCCTTCTACAAGCTTCCTCTTTCTCTCTTTTCTCTTTCTCTCTTCCTCTTTCTCTCTTTCTCACCTTGGACGTGTAAACCACTCAATAGGATCCCCTAATCCCCTTTTGGAACTCTTAAGTAAGAAATCGGAGGAGTTACAACCCAATAAGGAAACTACGTACAAGAAGTCCGCGCCAGTTCAGGCGCCCGGTCACTAGACCACCGGGCGCCTGGCCAAACTAAAAACAGTCCAACGAGAAAAACAGAGAAAAAATGCAATTTCGGGCGCCCGGTCACCAGACCGTCAGGCGCCCGGCTGTTGTCAAAACCGCCCAGCAACTTTGCTGCCACAAAACATCTCCTGATGGAATTTCGGTCGCCCGGCCAAAAATGGTCTGAGCGCCCGACCATCCCAGAGGAGGAAATCCCATTAGTCCCTACCACTAACTGATAAGAGCATGGGACAGAAGTGCATGAGATCCATGCTGTCCATCATGGGAGCATGGGTTGGTAACATTTGAAAATTCCAGATTTAGTGATTTTTTAATTATTTATTTAGTCTCTAACGTTTAAAAATAATAAATCAATTTTGTTAAATTATACTAAGATTTTATTTTTGAATTTTAGAATTAAATCAAGTATACTGAATTTAAATTGTAATCGAAGTTAATTTTGAATTTTGGAATTTATATGCTTTAAATTTTGTTCGTAATCTAATTAAATTTTTAAAAAATTGAATTTATTAATTTAAAAACAAAATTTATTAAGTTTAAGTTGTAATACGATTAATTTATAAATTTTAAAAATTATTTATTTAAATCAATTTTGAATTAAAAAATAATTTGATTTATTTTTACACATTAATAAATTAAAAATCATTAATTCTCATCATAATTTGAATATTTGTTCAATTAGAATTTTAAATTTAAGAATTTTAATTATTAAATTTAGATAAAATTATCTCAAAGGATTTTCACAAAGTTTTAAAGATAGATAAGAGTGTATGGACAACGCTGTGTGTAATCTATATATAATTTGACTGTTGATTGTTTTATAATTGGACGAGTTGATCATCAAATATAAATTCATTGCATGTATGGAAACTACGTTATTTACAAACTTGTAGTAAAAGTTCATAGGTTCTCTGCCTTTGGTTATCCCTGAAACTTTACAGGTGCTCTGCTTTGGGATATCTTTAAAAGTTCTCAAGTGATTTGCTTTTTATTATTCCTAAAAGTTTATGAGTGATCTGCCTTGGATTATTCTTAAAAGTTCATGAGTGCACTGCCCTATATTACTCTCAAAAGTTCAAGAGTAGTTTGCTCTGAATTATTCCTAAAAGTTCATGGGTGCTCTACCCTAGATTATTCCTAAAAGCGCAACGGTCATGTAATGTACAAGGGTTATAAGAGAGAACATATTTATTTAATTTATTATTCATGGAAGGCATTGCACTGATCATAACATTTTCATGAACTCGGTATTTTAATTCATGTTTCTTTAACTTATTCTCTACATGCACTTTAATTCAAGTATATTCCTTTGTTTATGTATTTTGGTATAATTTAAAATTTTCAAATTTAGTTAAGGAAGTGATCCCACTAAGCATGTAAACTCACCTCATCTTCGGTAATGTTTTAGGTGTAGAGTTGGAGTATTATGAGTAAATGGTCATTTACTATTAGATTTTTCTCTAATTCATTAGTACTTAGTTGAAAGGTTTAAAGTACGTAGTGTAATAGAATATTTATTTTGGAGTGGTGACATGATCGGGTGGGTTTGGGTCAAGTTAGAGAAAGATCCACGTCCACTTAATTAGTTCGTTTTTAGGAAGTAGAGTCTATATGATAGGCAGCCCGTGGTGATTTTTTGGCGATCAGGTCACTCATAAGGTTCCCATATTGTACATGAGTAGGGGATGGTGTGGATTAAATATTTATTTGATTAAATTAATTAATTCAACTATAATTTGGTGATGATTTTCTATTTAACTTGTGTGTGGGTGTGTGTCTGATTTGAATGGATGTATGTGTTGCAAAAAAAAAGTCATGTTCTTGGAATTCGAGTCATAAGTAGCACTACTTGGTTACTTGAATTTTGGGCATGACAGGTTGGTATCAGAGCTTATGTTATAAATTCTATTGAGGACCTTCGGTATGGGTTACACTAGAGCTTAGGTATAGGTCTCAGACGGAGTTTAAGTATGGATCATAGTGAAGCTTACGTATAGGATGAAGCATAAGTTAGGTGTGGTTTGTAGAAAGCTTGAGATTAGGCTTTGCTTGCGCACACTTAGGCACATTAAAGATCTGATGCACTTTTATGTTGATTTTTGTTGCTTGTGTTGTTGTGTAAGTTTATTTCCTCTAGTGGTATTAAGCTTAGGCACATCAAAGTGAGTAGCGTAAGCTCGGTTGAGGATTTTTTTATTTTTTTATAAAAAGAGAGAAAATTATTATTAACAAATAAGAAGCAGGCTATACACTTCAAGATGCCGCCACAAAAAAGGAGAGTCTCATCACCTATCATATACCCATAAACCCGTACTAAGAAAAAAAAATCAGACGAAACACAATGCTAATGAGGTAAAGCACCCCCAAGGGAACCCCTGTTAGCCCTTCCTGATCGCCTCCAGCCCAGAATTGTCCAAAGTGACTAGGCCTCTGATAAGAGAGGACAACTCTTATTTGGAAAAGAACCACACATTAAACTTGCCTTCACTCCCCAACTTCGTTAAGGCATCTGCGGTTGCATTAGCTTCAAGGAAAATATGAGAGAATCTGATGCGAAGAGCAGCTTGATAACACTGAATTATCCCCAATCGATACCATAGGTTCCAAGTGGACTCAATATGAGGATTTAAAATTGCTTTAACTAATATCTTGGAATCAGATTGTAATAACCTGAATCATGTAAGCATGTATATACGCTAGAACACACACATAAGCACCATACATCATGTGGAACATAGCGGATGCTTAGATACATCGCAAGTTAGAAAGGAGTATCCTCATCCTTGTACATGGTAGGTATGCTTGACTTTCAAAAATGAAATTCTTTTAAAGGGGTAGAATGTAACACCTCGGGGTAATTGCATTTGAGTTTATTTATTTATGTGATGTGTAGAGTGAATTTCGATGTCTAACTTAGATGTTCATAAAATGATAAGAAGATAGGACTTATTTTGAAATTTTCGACTTTTAGGAGATATTTTTATCCAAATGACTTAAATAACTTTGTTTATGAATTCGACCGTAAATGTGACTTAATAACGTCATATTTTGAAATCCATCCAATCACATCACGTAGTGCGCCACTCCATGATAATCTAACCATTGAAGCATCACATTCATTCCACTACAAGAAAACGGTTTTTTACCGATGAAAGTATTACCGACGAAATTATTTTCGTTGGTAAAAAGCATATTTCCCGACGAAATAAATAAATCGTCGGTAAAAATCATTCCAGTTTCCCGCCACCGCCGGATTTGCTTCCTGCCATACACTTTTACCGACGAAATTTTTATTTCGTCGGTAAAAGGTTTATTACCGATGAAGATACCTATCGGTAAAAAATAAAGCAGAAAATTTGGCTTTTACCAACGAAAGTTTTCGTCGGTAAAGAGAAGACTTTTACCAACGAAAATATTCATCGGTAAAAGACATTTTTACCAATGATTATCGCCTATCGGTAATAATGTTTGATTCGCGCGTAAGTAATTAAAGAAGAGGACTTTTACCGACGAAAATATCCGTCGGTAAAAGTCAATTAAAGTTATTTTTGCCGACGATTTTTGCCTGTCGGTATTAATATTAGATTCCCGACTTTTACCGACGAAAATTTTCGTCGGTAAGTATTTAAACGCACTTTTACCGACGAAAAATTTCGTCGGTAAAAGTCCTCTTTTAACTTACCTGATCAGGCTCCCTCATTCTCTCTGTCTCTCTCACTCTCTCGCTCTCTCTCTCTCCTCTCTCTCTCTCTCTCTCTCTCGCTAGCGCGTGCGGCCGGCCCACTCTTCTCACCTCTCCCTCAGCTCCGACTGCCGGTAGTCACCGTCACCGGTGGCCCACTGCCTCAGCCGACCACCCCCCCAGCCGATCGACCACCGTCACGGGCTGTCACTCGCCTCCACCGGCCTCCGTACGCCGCCGCCGCCTCCGGTAACCCTCTCCCCCTTCCTTCTTCCTCTATTTCCCCTCTCCCTCTCTCCTCGTTGTTGATTGTGGGGCCCACTCCCAAAATCCAATGCATGTGGTTCCCACCATCGCTGTCAATGCATGTGGGTGGGTCCCACCGTCGCTTTCCATCGTCCATTACATGTGGGGTCCGCCTTAGCTGTCCACTATTTGGTGAGGCCCACTGATTTAATAAATCCCTAAAGGGATTTAGAATTTAAAATCCCTAATTAGGGATTTTAAATTTTAATTTCTAAATTTGTGATTTACAAATTAAAAAAAATGAAATACCTAATTGTGGGGCCCACCGTCGTTGTCCACTGGCTGTGGGGCCCACGTCGCTGTCCACTGGCTGTGGGGCCCACCATTGCTGTCTACTGGCTGTGGGGCCCACCGTCGCTGTCCACTGCTTGTGGGGCCCACCGTCGCTGTCCACTGTTTTGGATCAAGCATATATTTGTGTGGAGTAAACTATGTGGGGCCCACAGTGATTTACGTATTTTATCCACTCCATCCATCCATCTTAGCAGGAAATTTTAGCTATGGTACCCAAAAATGAAGCATATCAAAACCTAAAGTGGACCACACCACAAGTGTGAACTGAATGTCTATCATTGAAAAATTCTTGGAGGACACAAAACTTTTGGATCAAGCTGATATTTGTGTTTTCCCTTCATCCATATCCATGTGATCTTATGAACAGGTTGAATGACAAATAAAGATCATAGGGGAGCCTGGGAATGGTGGAAATCATTATTCCCACTGTTTCCCATGGCATGGTCCACTTGAGATTTGGATATGCTTAAATTTTGGGCTCAACCACTAAAATGAGCTGAAAAAACATAAGGACGGAATAGATAAATCACATACATTGTAGGTGGGCCCAACTGAGTTTACTTTACATGATAAGAGCGTGTAGAGTTGCTCCGCATGCAATCCGATTCCCATGGTGGGCCCCATACATACTTATTTGTTCAAAAAATAGTCATTAGGTATTTGATTAGACTTGATTCATGGTGTTGATGATTCTGTCATTTTCATGTGCTTGTGTATCTGGAATTGATGGAGCAAACCCGGATGTGCGTCGGAGCTACCCGTGGTTAATTTATTTGGATGTATGTTGTGGATGTATTTGGCTTATTATTAAAAGTTATTTTTTGTCCACAAATGGTAGTATAATAGAATCAGTTAGCCCATTTGGAGATTTCTATATTGTCGAGCATAGATAAAGTGTGCTTTGGAGGTATAGAAATCTGCCAAATTGTCTTGTTGGACAGTCCAAGGTTGGATAGATTGGAATGTTTTCGTTGTTTGTCATTTACATGCTCTGTCATTAGTTTCGTGCAGTAACTCTCCTATTCTCTCTGGATATGTTTCTTATGTTTAATTCCATTTTCAATTTAATATATACAATGTGTGGATAGTTGACGTGGAAATGAAATGTAAGATAAATATACCTGGAGAGATAGGGGGAGATGCTGTTGAAATTTAGGCTTGGGCATTTAAATGGAAATAATGATAGCATTTCAATCTATCCATCCTTGGATGGGCGACTGATTTTATTATATTATCATTTTGTGGCAAATTAGATGACGAACATGATACTTGTGATTAAAAGTAGTTGATTGATATTGATGTTGAGCGGGGGTCCCTGGAAGGTGGGAACCGCTGTTGTAACCATGCTGAAGCTGTCCTGTTCCTATGGACAGCAATATGGGTGGCCTGGCCATTTGGACAGGCCTGTGTTTATATATTTGCTCGAAATTAATGGAGCAGACCCGGATGTGTGTCGGAGCTATCCGGGTGTTGAACGGGGGTCCCTGGAAGGTGGGAACCGCTGTTGTGACCATGTTGAAGCTGTCCATTTCCTATGGACAGCAAGATGGGTGGCCTGGCCATTTGGACAGGCCCGTGTTTATGTATTAGCTCGAAATTAATGGAGCAGACCCGGATGTGCGTCGGAGCTATCCGGGTGTTGAGCGGGGGTCCCTGGAAGGTGGGAACCGCTGTTATGACCATGATGAAGCTATCCATTTCCTATGGACAACAATATGGGTGGCCTGGCCATTTGGACAGGCCCGTGTTTATGTATTAGCTCGAAATTGATGGAGCAGACACGGATGTGCGTCGGAGCTATCCGGATGTTGAGCGGGGGTCCCTCGAAGGTGGGAACCGCTGTTATCACCATGATGAAGCTGTCCATTTCCTATGGACAACAATATGGGTGGCCTGGCCATTTGGACATGCCCGCTTTGTGTGGAGCAGAACCGGATGTGCGTCGGAGCTATCCGTGAGCTGGTTGAGTCTCCAAGACCTACACCCTAAACCCGAAACCATAAACGTAAAACTAAAACCTAAAAGCTACGGCTAAACCTAAACCTAAAATCAATTCACCTAACTCTAAACCTAGACCCAAACTCGAAAACCTAACCCTAAACCCTATCCCGAACTTGAAACTCTAAACCTATGCCTAAACCTAATCCTAAACTTAAATCACTTAAACAAAACCTACACCTATTCCTAAATCCATTCACCTAACCTAAACTTTGACCCAAACACGAAAACCTAACCCGAAACCCGATCCCGAACACGAAAATCTAAACCTATGCCTAAACCTAATCCTAAACTCAACTCACCTAAACTAAACCTACACCTATTCCTAAATCCATTCACCTAACCTAAACTTAGACCCAAACACGAAAACCTAACTCGAAACCCGATCTCGAACCCCGAAATCTCAACCTATGCCTAAACCTAATCCTAAACTCAAATTATCTAAATTAAACCTACACCTATTCTTAAATTCATTCACCTAACCTAAACCTAGACCCAAACATGAAAACCTAACCCGAAATCCAATCCCGAACCCGAAAATCTCAACATATTCCAAAACCGAATTCTAAACTTAAATCACTTAAACTAAACCTACACCTATTCCTAAATCCATTCACCTAACCTAAACTTCGACCTAAACACGAAAATGTGACCCTAAACCCGATCCCGAACTCGAAAATCTAAACCTATGCCTAAACTCAAATCATCTAAAGTAAACCTACACATATTCCTAAATCCATTGACCTAACCTAAACCTAGACCCAAACATGAAAATCTAAACCGAAATCTGATCCCGAACCCAAAAATCTCAACTTATGCCTAAACCTAATCCTAAACTCAAATCATCTAATCTAAACCTACACCTATTCCTAAATCCATTCACCTAACCTAAACTTTGACCCAAACACGAGAACCTAACCCGAAAGGCGATCCCAAACCCGAAAATCTCAACCTATGCCTAAACCTAATCCTAAACTCAAATCACCTAAACTAAACCTACACCTATTCCTAAATCCATTCACCTAACCTAAACTTTGACTCAAACATGAAAACCTAACCCGAAACCCGATCCCGAACCTAAAAATCTCAACCTATGCCTAAACCTAATCCTAAACTCAACTCACCTAAACTAAACCTACACCTATTCCTAAATCCATTCACCTAACCTAAACCTAGACCTAAACATGAAAACCTAACCCGAAATCCGATCCCGAACCCGAAAATCTCAACCTATGCCTAAACCTAATCCTAAACTCAAATCATCTAAACTAAACCTACACCTATTCCTAAATCCATTCACCTAACCTAAACTTTGACCCAAACACGAAAACCTAACCCGGAACGCGATCCCGTACTTGAAAATCTCAACCTTTCCCTAAACCTAATCCTAAAATCAACTCACCTAAACTAAACCGACACCTATTCCAAAATCCATTCACTTAACCTAAACCAAGACCCAAACATGAAAACCTAACCCGAAATCCGATCCCGAACCCGAAAATCTCAACCTTTGCCTAAACCAAATCCTAAACTCAAATCATGTAAACTAAACCTACACCTATTCCTAAATCCATTCGCCTAACCTAAACCTAGACCCAAACATGAAAACCTAACCCGAAATCAGATCCCGAACCCGAAAATCTAAACCTATCCCTAAACCTAATCCTAAACTCAAATCATCTAAAGAAAACATACTCCTATTCCTAAATCCATTCACCTAACCTAAACTTAGACCCAAACACGAAAACCTAACCCGAAACCCGATCCCGAACCTGAAAATCTCAACCTATGGCTAAACCTAATCCTAAACTCAAGTCACCTAAACTAAACCTACAAATATTCCTAAATCCATTCACCAAACCTAAACCTAGACCCAAACATGAAAACCTAACCCGAAATTCGATCTTGAACCCGAAAATCTCAACCTATGCCTAAACCTAATCCTAAACTCAAATCATGTAAACTAAACCTAAACATATTCCTAAATCCATTCACCTAACCGAAACCTAGACCCAAACAAGAAAATCGAACCCGAAATCCGATCCCGAACCCGAAAATCTCAACCTATGCCTAAACCTATTCCTAAATTCATTCACCTAACCTAAACTTTGACCCAAACACGAAAACCTAACCCGAAACCCGATCCCGTACCTGAAAATCTCAACCTATGCCTAAACCTAATCCTAAACTCAACTCACCTAAACTAAACCTACACCTATTCCAAAATCCATTCACTTAACCTAAACCTAGACCCAAACATGAAAAACTAACCCGAAATCCGATCCCGAACCCGAAAATCTCAACCTATGTCTAAACTAAATCCTAAACTCAAATCATGTAAACTAAACCTACGCCTATTCCAAAATCCATTCACCTAACCTAAACCTAGACCCAAACATGAAAACCTAACCCGAAATCCGATCCCGAACCCGAAAATCTCAACCTATGCCTAAACCTAATCCTAAACTCAAATCATCTAAACTAAACCTACACCTATTCCTAAATCCATTCACCTAACCTAAACTTTTACCCAAACACGAAAACCTAACCCGAAACTCGATCCCGAACCTGAAAATCTCAACATATGCCTAAACCTAATCCTACACTCAAGTCACCTAAGCTAAACCTACAACTATTCCTAAATCCATTCACCAAACCTAAACATAGACCCAAACATGAAAACCTAACCCGAAATCCTATCCCGAACTCGAAAATCTTAACCTATGCCTAAACATAATCCTAAACTCAAATCATGTAAACTAAACCTACACCTATAACTAAATCCATTCACCTAACCTAAACCTAGACCCAAACATGAAAATCGAACCCGAAATCCGATCCCGAACCCGAAAATCTCAACCTATGCCTAAACCTATTCCTAAATCCATTCACCTAACCTAAACTTTGACCCAAACACAAAAACCTAACCCGAAACCCGATCCTGAACCTGAAAATCCCAATCTATGCCTAAACCTAGTCCTAAACTCAACTCACCTAAGCTAAACCTACACCTATTCCGAAATCCATTCACATAACCTAAACCTAGACCCAAACCTGAAAACCTAACCCGAAATCTGATCCCGAACTCGAAAATCTCAACCTATGCCTAAACCTAATCCTAAACTCAAATCATGTAAACTAAAGCTACACCTATTCCTAAATCCATTCACCTAACCTAAACTTAGACCCAAACACGAAAATGCGACCCTAAACCCGATCCCGAATCCGAAAATCTCAACCTATGCCTAACCCTAATCATAAACTCAAATCAGCTAAACTAAACCTACACCTATTCCTAAATCCATTCACCTAACCTAAACTTTGACCCAAACACGAAAACCTAACCCGAAACCCGATCCCCAACCTGAGAATCTCAACCTATGCCTAAACCTAATCCTAAACCCAACTCAGCTAAACTAAACCTACACCTATTCCTAAATCCATTCACCTAACCTAAATCTAGACCCAAACATGAAAACCTAACCCGAAATCTGATCCCGAACCCAAAAATCCCAAACCTATGCTTAAACCTAATCCTAAACTCAAATCATATAAACTAAACCTACACCTATTCCTAAATCCATTCACCTAACCTAAACTTTGACCCAAACATGAAAACCTAACCTGAAACCCGATCCCGAACCTGAAAATCTCAACCTATGCCTAAACCTAATCCTAAACTCAACTCACCTAAACTAAACCTACACCTATTCCTAAATCCATTCACCTAACCTAAACTTTGACCCAAACACGAAAACCTAACCCGAAACCCGATCCCGAACCTGAAAATCTCAACCTATGCCTAAACCTAATCCTAAACTCAAATCACCTAAAGTAAACCTACACCTATTCCTAAATCCATTCACATAACCTAAACTTAGACCCAAACACAAAAATGCGACCCGAAACCCGATCTCGAACCTGAAAATCTCAACCTATGCCTAAACCTAATCCTAAACTCAAATCATCTAAACTAAACCAACACCTATTCCTAAATTCATTCACCTAACATAAACTTTGACCCAAACACGAAAACCTAACCCGAAACCTGATCCCGAACCTAAAAATCTCAACTTATGCCTAAACCTAATACTTAACTCAAATCATCTAAACTAAATCTACACCTATTCCTAAATCCATTCACCTAACCTAAAGTTAGACCCAAACATGAAAACCTAACCCGAAATGCGATTTCGAACCCGAAAATCTCAACATATGCCTAAACCTAATCCTAAACTCAAATCACCTAAACTAAACCTACACCTATTCCTAAATCCATTCACCTAACCTAAACTTAGACCCAAACACAAAAATGCGACTCGAAACCCAATCTCGAACCCAAAAATCTCAACCTATGCCTAAACCTAATCTAAACTCAACTGACCTAAACTAAACCTACACCTATTCCTAAATCCATTCACCTAACCTAAACGTAGACCTAAACACGAAAACCTAACCCGAAACCGGATCCCGAACCTGAAAATCTCAACCTATGCCTAAACCTAATCTAAACTCAAATCACCTAAACTTAACCTACACCTATTCCTAAATCCACAACTCTAAACTAAACTTGACTCTAATCTTTGCATTGTAGGTATGGATAAGAGTTGGATGCGAGCTAAGAATCTGTTTGGCCCAGAGTATAAACAAGGTGTTAAGGAGTTCATGAAATTTGCGAGATATCGGGCAGATTCAGGTAATAGAATTAGGTGTCCATGCCGAAAATGCAAGAACATGGTTCACAAGACTCTAGACAAAGTGGAAGATGATTTGTTCATAGTTGGGATTGACCAGGATTACACTTGGTGGATTCATCATGGTGAAGACTTCCACCAAAGAGTTGAGGCCACTGAAGTCCTTACTGACCCAATTGTGCCTAATGAGGAGGATGAAGATGTTGACGATATGCAAGATATCATAGGGGATGTGTTAAGGGGAACAATTGCGGATACTGATTTTGCAGCGACAAGTAGTAGCCAGGATATTACCTCTATGGGTGATGCCGAATCAGAAAAGTGTAGTAGGTTGTTGAGGGATGCGCAACGTCCACTCTATTCGGGGTGTCGGAACTTCTCCAAGTTGAATTTCCTTACAAGGTTACTTCATTTAAAGACAATAAATCGTTAGAGTAACAAATCGTTTGACATGTTACTTGGCTTGTTGAAAGAAGTATTACCTGAAGGTGAGACATTGCCTAAGTCTCATTACGAGGCAAAATCCTTAATGCGAGACTTGGGCCTTGGTTACATCCTCATACATGCATGTATAAATGATTGTGTATTGTATTGGAAAGAACATGAAAATGTTGAAGAGTGTCCACAATGTGGCGAGTCTAGGTGGAAATATGACGAACCTAAGCGTAAGAAAATTCTACAAAAGGTGTTAAGGTACTTTCCATTGAAACCCAGATTACAAAGATTGTTTACGTCGAGCAAGATGGTTGAAGATATGAGGTGGCATAAGGAGAAACGCGTTCATGATGATAATACATTGAGGCATCCCACTGACTCTGAAGCCTAAAAACAATTTGATAAGCAATATGACTGGTTTGCAGAGGATTCTCGCAATGTTCGGCTAGGTCTTGCAAGTGGTAGTTTTAATCCATTTGGTAATATGAGTAGCTCGTATAGTATGTGGCCAGTGATATTTATGCCCTACAATTTACCTCCTTGGTTGTGTATGAAGAAATCATTTTTTATGATGTAGTTGCTTATTCCTGGACCCAAGTCACCGAGGAATGACATTGATGTGTATTTGCGACCGTTAGTAGATGAGTTAAACGAGTTGTGGAGTCAAGGTGTCCAGACGTATGACACTTTTGCAGAACAGACGTTTCGATTGCATGCAGCGGTCTTGTAGACAATAAATGACTTCCCTGCATAGGGAATTTGTCTGGGTGGAGCACGAAGGGAAAGTTAGCTTGTCCTACATGTAGTAGTGAGACTTGTTCATTGTCATTAAAACATGGTAAAAAAACGTGTTATATGGGCCATCGTCGCTTTCTTCCGAGGGATCATAGTTGGCATAGGAAGACGATAATCTTTGATGGCAAACAAGATCATAGGCCACCACCGAAAGAACTATCTGGAGAAGATGTGTTACAACAATTGAGTAACATTGAAGAAGTTAGATTTGGTAAGGCACCGCACTTGAAGAAGAGAAAACGTACAGTATTGGAGTATAACTGGAGTAAGAAGAGTATTTTTTTTAGTTGCCTTATTGGAGTCATCTGAAATTGCGACACAACTTGGATGTCATGCATATTGAGAAGAATATATGTGACAATATCTTTGGAACATTGATGAACATAGAGAAGAAAACAAAAGACAGTTTTAAGGCTTGATTGGATCTACAAGCAATGGGTTTAAGGAAAGAGTTGCACTTGCAACCACATAGAAATTCATATACTATACCAGCAGCCTGCTACACACTGACAAAACTAGAGAAAAAACATTTATGTGAATGGTTGAGATTGGTGAAGTTTCCCGATGAGTATGCATCTAATATCTCTCGGCGCATAAACATTACGGACTATAAAGTAACAAGAATGAAAAGTTTGTCATGACTGTCACGTCCTTCTGCAACGTCTACTACCGGTTGCGATTCGTGGATTCCTTAGCAAGGATGTCAGTGCTGCGCTGATTGAGTTGGGGATATTCTTTAAGGATTTATGTTCAAAATCTTTGAATGTAGAGGTTATTAAACGACTGGAGAAGGATATTGTCGTAATCCTTTGCAAACTTAAAAGAATATTTTCACCTGCGTTTTTCGATGTCATGGTACACCTAGCGATTCACTTACCGCACGAAGCAAAGCTTGTAGGACCAGTACAATATCGTTGGATGTATCCGATCGAAAGGTGATAGAACAATGATCATAAATTTTTATTCATTCCATAAACTACGTATATCCATGTTTTCATGTCCTCTAAACATAGTGATTTTGTGTACAGATACCTTCATACATTAAAACGATATGTGAGGAATAAAGCACGTCCAGAGGGATCCATTGCTGAGGCGTACATTGATAATGAGTGCCTGACATTTTGCTCCATGTATCTTCGTGGCATAGAGACTAGATTCAACCGAGAAGATCGGAATGCCGATGATGGGCAGGAGCATGAACAAGGACTCATATCTGTATTCGCACATAACGTTCGTCCTTTAGGATCGCCGACGATTCAGGATATGGACCTACGGGATCAAGCGAAGGCGCAGTGGTCTGTGTTGCATAATTGTGAAGAAATAGAGTCGTACTTGGAGTAAGTCTTCAATCAATAATTGTATATCTACATACACGTAATCTCAAAATTTCTTGCTGACGACGTGCCAATTGTGTATAGCGAACACATCGAGGAGATGAAGTCCCAATACCCTACAAATTATGATCGAATGCATTAGGATCAGTTTTCAAAATGGTTCGCAAAACGTGTAAGATTAATTTACCTTCTATCTCACCACACTTACGATATTGTTGTATTGCACAATATTTACACGTAATCTCAAATCCATAAACATTTATATTCTGTACGTGATGATAGACGAAGATGTTGCACGCTTGCAACTTTGCGGATGCTTCTGATGCGCTCTACTCACTGGCGTGTGGCCCTAATAGACGTGTATCTAGATATACAGGTTGTATTGTAAACGGGATTCGGTTCCACACTGAAGAGCGTGAGAAATATAAGACCACACAAAATAGTGGGGTGGTTGTGAAGGGAGCACATGAGGAGGTAGAAATTGATTTTTATGGCGTTTTGATGGATATTATTGAGCTGAGTTATTGTATGAGAAAGCGGGTGTACTTATTTAAATGCGATTGGTGGGACATTGGAAATAAGAAGTTGGGAATACAAATTGATGACTACTTCACGAGCGTAAATTTATCTCGGAAGTGGTTTAAAGATGACCCATTTATCATAGTCGGCCAAGCTGAACAAGTATTCTACCTCGCCGACACTAAGTTAGGCGGCTCTTTGCACGTGGTGAAAGATTATACAATCTCAAAGAAATTCCGGACCTGATGGAGGAATATAACCGCGAAAAACTTCATATGGAAGATGCGACATTGTCACTTGCACATATGAACAGAGTCCCGAGAGATCAGATCTCTCCTATTATGACCGGCATGTTGGCTGTAGCAATGTCGAGTGCTTCATACAGCTTGACATATACATCTGCAGCATACTATAACTTACGCAGGGAGTATTTCGGATAGTTGATTCGAAGTTGATTTGTATTACAATGAAATATATGTATTTAATATAGAATGACAATGTGTAATGAATTTTTCAACTTTTATATTCTGTTTACGGTTTTATTATATGCTACTTACATTATAGTGTAATGATCTAATCATATTTTTATCATCTCTCTAAGCATAATCATAAATTCATTCTATCATGATGTTCATAAATATAAATTGACATTGTTTAAATTTATAAGTTTGTATTTCAGACATATTCAGTCATGGCACCAGGTGAGAGATCAGGTCGTTCGCGCACTGGATCTACCCCTTCTACCCGTGATGCGACACAGACAACATCGACGTCGCACGGTGCATCACAGGCATCTGATCCTTCGGTTGAGCATACACCGGGCACTACATGTAAGTGTAGACATTTATTTAGTGATTTCTGTTTATATTGTTACTTACATATATCTTTTCGCGACAGCATCTTCTACCAGCCAACGAGGACGTGGACCCACGCGTGGGTTAGTTTTAGAGCGACTTACGCGTGAGGGTAGGGTGGCGGTAGAGTTCCAACAGGACTGCCTTAGACCTGTTGGGGACAGTGCCAGACTGTTTACGTCTGAAGTTGGTGTCCTATGCCGATCTCTGATCCCTGCCACCACCGCCGTTGGACTGACGTGACAGATGATGTGCGATAGCTCATCCGTCAGTGCCTTCAGGTAAATTTTAGTAAATTGAAATTTTCTTTTCTGAAAGTTCATTTACGGTTAAGTCCTATTCTTAATAAGTTTATTGCCTTAATTTATTATTTACGAAACTGCATGATAAATTTGACTTCAATTTGAATGTTCCTTACATTTGTCATGTCGTTGACGACATGATCAGAGAGCGGTTCAAGGAGTACCACGGAGAGTTACACCAGCGGTACAAGCGGTGTAGGACGCACGATGAGGCCATACTGTCCGCACCGCCCCACGTTACTACAGACGACTGGCGGATACTCCGCGAGAGATTTTCGTCAGAGGCTTTTCAGGTAATATTTACAAATTTACGATATCTTACGGTAACAATTAAATTCGCAATTAATAGCAATGTATTTTGTATAATGTGTTCAGAAGAGGAGTAGAATAAATTCTGCGAACAGGGAAAAGTTACAAGTGAACCACGTAGCTGATTCAAAGTCATTTATACGACATCATTATGACATGGTAAGAAATTATTGATGATTATTAAGTTAATATATTATTTTGATTGACATTTATTATAAGTCTTCTTTCCTTTCAATTGCGCAGCGAGATTCCGTCACCGGCCAGGAGCCTGGACCGGTAGACCTCTACAGAGGGACTCACTGTCGGCAGGCGATGGGATCTTGGGTTCATCCTAGAGCCAGTGAGCATTGGGTAAAAATCTTTACTTTGTAAAATTTAATTGCGCATTCGTTGATAATAATGTCATTCATGTCATTTTTTATGAAATTTTATATGTTTTCATTACAGGCGGCGATGGACACCATACGCAGTCAGCCCACTCCCGATGGTAATCAGCGGAGTGAGCCAGAAATCCTGAGCGAGGTGCTTGGCACCCGTTCTAGATATGTGCGTGGCCTTGGCTATGGTGCCAAGCTCATGGCACCCACTAGAGGTGGCTCCAGCAGATCCGTAGCTGGTGAGAGCGCTCTACGCCGAGCTGATATCGTAGAGAGAGAAGTTCAGCAGCTACGGGTTGCCGTCGATGAGATCAGAGAGCAGCTGGAGAGGCAGAGAGAGGAGGAACAGAGGCGTAGGGAGGAGGAGGAGAGGCGACGGGAGGAAGAGGAGAGGCGACGGGAGGAGCAGGACAGACGACACGAGGAGTGGGAGAGGAGGATCGAGGAGTTGCGGCAGGAGCATGAGCGACGGATGCAGGAGATGTTTCAGGCTCTCGCTGCACGCTTTGGCACCGATGCCTCGCCACCTCCTCCTTCTTCTTCATGATTCTTTTTTTTAATATATGAATGTTAACTTATATGTATTTCTGCGTGGATGAATATTGATTATTTTTTGAAGTGGAATGGATTATTTGTGTATGGATGGTGTAGTTTCTGTTTATTCGTATGTATGTGTATGTGAATAGGATAAAAATGTATAGGTTTATTTACAGGTGTATATCAGGAATTGTTTCATGAATTTTGAAAATAAATGGAACCGGGAAAGGGAATACTATTACCAACGAAATTGTTCGTAGGTAAAAAACATGGAAAAGTTTTTACCGACGAAATTTTTTGTCGGTAAAAAACTTGTAAAACTTTAGCGATGAAATTTTGCGTGGGTAATAAACCTGTAAAAACCTTTACCAACGAAAGTTTTCGTGGGTAATAACTTGTAAAACTTGTACCGATGAAATTTTTCGTCGGTAATAAACTTGTAAAACTTTTATCGATGAAATTTTTCGTGGGTAATAAACTTGTAAAAACCTTTACCGACAAAATTTTTCGTGGGTAATAAACTTGTAAAACTTTTATCGACGAAACGTTTCGTCGGTAAAAGTTTTTTCACCGACGTATCACATTTATTTTTGACAAAAAATCATATGTTTTTCCGACGAATATTTTCGTCGGTAATGGTTTTATTATTACCTACGAAAAAAAATTTGGTCGAGAAAAACCTTTACCGATGGCCTTTCTGCGACGATGTTAGCCGCGAAATATTTCGTCGGCAAAAACATTTCCCGATGAAATTTTATTAAAAGCCGATGAATTATTTCGTCGGTAAAAATGGAATTTCTTGTAGTGTTCACATACTAACAACTCAATAAAGTAGATCGATCACATTGTCCCTAAACCTTACCTAAGTTATTCATACTGTTTCTATCCCGATCTAATTACCACATCTTGGGATGTCTATTTTAGCGCTCTCAGTGTATTCTTAGGCTTAAACAATTTGAATTTCAAAAGTTCATGGATATACATTTTTCTAACATGCCTCTCCATTGAGCAATGAAACCGAACTTCCCAAGAACCTATACTATAAAATCTTGTTCCAACCAGCAGTCACTTTCCTTCTCTATATCTAATTTTAAAATAACATTAACCCATCACACTCTGTGATCAATTTCTTTGTCTAATTTGCTAGCCAACACAATCTTCTCTACTATGCTTCTGCTCTGCATAAATGCCCCCTTGATCGCGTGAAAAAAATTTTGGGAGGATTGTTGCAAACCTCCATGCTACTAGTTTGGAAAGAATTTTGTATAAGTAGTTGCATGGGCTAATTAGCTAAAATTCGGACAGTCTTTCAAGTTCAGGGTTTTCAGGAGCAAACAAATTAGATAACTACTATATGACTTCTTCCAAGTCTAGAATACACAAGAGGAATTCATTGTCTTGCTCTGACACTGGCCTTAGAATGCTTTCAAACAAACATGGAAAAAGGGTACATCCTTTTGAAGTGTATAAGGAAGAAAAGAACCTTATTACATCCTCTACTATTTTCATTTGAAAAGTTAAGAAAATTCTGTTCTCTTCTTAACATGATTGATACAGGATCTTCGCCTCCTTTTCATTACTGAATCGTTAAAGAACTAGATGTTTCTATCCCCTTCTACTAGCCATTGGTTCCTCAATTACTATTTTCAAAACATCTCTCGCAATTAAGCTAATGCAAGCTTAAAGTTACCTTCTTCCACTTTTATCATATCTTGATCAAATCTAGATGCGAGGACGCCATGCTTGCTCTTAGCGCGTCTTTAGCCAACGGAATATTTTAAAATACATTACCAAATTGATTTTTGTTGTAATCTCCTAAGTAAAATATTTTTTTTCTTTTTTTTTTTCCATTAAAAAGACCGAACTCAGATTCTCTCTTAAGGCAATTATTAATCTTTAAGTCTTCATACAAACCAACACCCATATCCATAGCTTAAGTGGTAGACTGAGTGAAGATAGCCTCGTTTCAACACTTGAGGTCCTGGTAGCGATTCCCATGTAGGGGTGGCTAACATTGCAGTGTAACTAACACAAGGGTTGGGTGTACTATCAGTGGGGTGTATGTACTAACCAATAATAATAATAATAATAAAAGTCTTGATACAAACACGCAGTACCGGGTGATGGAAAACACAAATACTAACTTAATTCAAAACTTTTGTGGTCCAAAAAGCTTTTAATGATCAATCACCATTGATTCTTGTGGTGTGGTCCACCTGAGATTTGGATCTGCTTCATTTTTGGCACCATGCCTTAAAATGAGCTAGACAAGCATATGGATAGGCGTGGATATCCAACACATATATCAAGGTGAGCCTTATAGTCACTTCCAACTCGATGAATCCACTCCCTCAGCTAGCTAGATAGAGTTGATGATGTAGCAAGGAATGGCCCTTTTCGTGGACAAAAAAGAATAAAAAAGAAAAAACAAAGTTCAAGGCAAAATTCAGTAAACTCAGCACCATCGAGCACCCGACCATCCATCATGTTGGAAGTTTCAAACTAAAGCATTCATTAACCAAGTTACAACAAGGAAGCTTTAAGAATTTGTAACAGCCATTGTAATAGCTAACTTAATGGAGAATAAAGAGTGTAACAGAAAACAGAGTTAAAACTATGTTTTTATGTTCATGTAGAGAGGCTATAAAAGGATTGTTATGTAGAATATATTCGATAAGAAATATAACAATAAAAATATTTTAATTTCCTTCTATCTCGTGTAGTTGGTTTGAATATCTCCCAAGGCTTTGTAAAGCCAACAAAGTGGTATCAGAGCTAGAAACTGGTCCTAGGTGCCAATTCCATAGTCTAGTGAAGATGGCCACCACTATTCAGCTCCAAATTTCGAGTTTGTCAAAAGACAACTATGAAAATTGATTTATTCAAATGAAGGCGTTGTTTGGGTCACAAGATCTATGGGAGATCGTCATCGACGGGTATGTAGAGCCCACTATAGAGAAAGAAGCCGCCTACACCATTGACAAAAGGCCACCCTCAAAGAACAAAGAAAGAAGGATAAAAAAGACTTTGTTTTTTCTTTATCAAGGGTTGGATGACTCAACCTTTGAAAAGATCACCGAAGCGACATCAAGCAAGAAAGAATGGGAGACCCTGAGCACCATCTTCAAAGGTATTGATCGTGTAAAGAGAGTTTGTCTGCAAACTCTTTGAGACGAGTTCGAGGCCGCTCACATGAAGGAAGGTGAGAATATTTTTGACTACTTCTCGCGATTACTCCTAGTCGTTAATAATTTAAAAAAAGAAATAGTGAAAAAATTGAAGACATTCACGTCATTTAAAAGGTGTTACGATCCTTCACAACCAAATTTAAACATGTGGTTGAGGTCATTGAAGAATCGAAAGATCTTGAAAAACTCTCCATTGAGGAGTTGATAGCTATCTTTGCAAGTTCATGAGCAATGAATGCAAAAAGAATATTGGTTCCATGGCTTTGGAACAAGCATTGGAGTCAAGGTTGACTCTAAATGAACAAAAGTCCGGCCAAGGAAATTCACAACGAGGTGGCCACACCAATAGCAATCATGCAAGAGGCAGAGGCCGTTGATACCATCCAAGCCAAAGACAAAATCAATAAAAGTTTACCAATTTTCATGGAAGAGGAAATGGCAAAGGCCGATCTATGCGTGGTCATCAAAATGCAAAAAAATATTCAATGTTACAATTGTAACAAGTTTGACCATTATGCTTCAGACTGATGGAGCAAACCAGTAGATCAAGATGAGCATTCTAATTATGCAGAAGCATCAAATCATGAAAGAGAAGACTCTGCACTCCTACTAGCACAAGAAAAGGCGTGTGATCAACAGGACGTGTGGTATCTCAATTCTGGTGCGAGCAACCACATGTGCAGAAATAAAGACATGTCGTGGAGCTCACAGAAGATGTTCATGGCAATGTGAGTTTGGGAGACTCATCAAAGGTCCCCATAAAAGGTAAAGGAAAAGTTAAAATCTATCAAAGGAATGGTGTGCCGAATTTTATCTCCAATGTATACTACGTACCAAACATGAAACGTAACAACCTCAATATCAGCCAACTCCTTGAGAAGGGGTATGTCATACACATGGAGAACTATTCTCTTTCTTTGAGAGATGCACATGGGAGACTTACGACACAAGTCCAAATGGCGAAGAATTGCATGTTTCCACTTCAAATTAACACAAAAGCTGAGAAGTGCCTCTATGGACATGTAAAGAATGTGTCATGGAGGTGGAATCTTTGCTTTAGGCATCTTTATTTTAGTGGCCTTAAACTCTTGTCCTCATCAAGCATGGTACCTAACTTGCCTGCTATTGAAGCTCTAGAAAATATGTGTGAGGCGTGCACACTTGGCAAGCAACAAAGGAATTCTTTTCCAAGTGGAGTGTCCCGAAGTGCAAAGGAACCATTATAGTTGGTTCACACTGATATTTGTAGCCTACTTGAGACATCCTCTCTTTGAGGTAATAAATACTTTATTACCTTCATTGATCATTTCAGTAGAAAACTTTGGGTGTATTGCATAAAAAAAATCAGCCACTTCTAGTATCTTTAAAATTTTCAAAGCTCAAGTTGAAGTGAAAAATGACTATAAAATTAAAGTTCTCAGATTTGACAGAGGTGGGGGGTATACCTCAAATGTATTTTGAGACTATTGCAGGGAACAAGGCATCAAGCAGCAACACATTGTAGCCTAAACACCACAACAGAATGACATTCCAGAACGAAAAAATTGTACCATTCTCGACATGGTGAGGACCATGCTCAAACAGAAAGGATAGCCAAAGAATTTCTGGGGAGAGGCAGTTGCATGTACTGCCTATCTGCTCAATCGATGCTTGACAAAGAGTGTTATAAACATCACACCACAAGAAGCGTGGAGCAGCTACAAACCGAGTGTGGTGCACCTACGGATCTTTGGTTGTGTTGCCTATGCTCAAGTCCCAGAGGTGAAATTGAAGAAGGAAGCTCAATAATCGTGGTGAAAAGTATATCTTCATCAGATATAGTGAACAATTTAAAGCCTACAAGCTATACAATCCACTAACCAACAAAGTAGTGATGAGTAGAGATGTGGTCTTCAGCGAGGAAGATGCTTGGAAATGAAATGACGAAGAATCGGCTAAAGATATTCAAGTCGAAACAGAAGAACAAGAAGAAAGTCATGACTGTAAAAAGCAAACACTCGTAACACCCTCTTCGGTTGCATCATCAGTATAAAGAAGTCTTGGAGTACATTTCATCTCTCCTAGAAGTACTCCATCAAGTCAAACTTCGGCCAGCTCCTTTTCATCCAGCTCTTCTTCACCCATGACACCTATCAAAATGAGAAGTCTAAGAGACATCTACCAGCAAATAGAAGAAACAAACATGTTTTGCTTCTATGCAGATCATGAGCCACTTTCATTCCAAGAAGTTGTAAAAGAAGACAACTGGAGGAATGTCATGAAGGAAGAAATCCATGCCATAAAAAAGAATAACGCATGGGAGTTGACTATACTTCCTCAAGGCCAAAGGACTATTGGCCTTAAATGAGTGTACAAGCGTATAGTAGATGGAGAAATCGATCGCTATAAAGCAAGGATCGTGGCTAAAGGCGACAAACAAAAGTATGGGGTGGACTATGAAGAAGTCTTCGCTCCTGTAACTCGTTTTAATACTGTGAACATGATTGTCTCCCTTGCAGCCCCATCACAGTTGGATGATCTACAAACTGGATGTGAAATCCACATTCCTAAATGGAATACTCGAAGAAGAGGTCTATGTTAACCAGCCTAAAGGCTTTGAAGTGCAAGGGGAAGAACATAAGGTGTATCGGCTGAAGAAAGCCCTTTATGGGTTGAAGCAAGCTCCTTGTGCCCGGAATGCTCATATTGACGGTTATCTTCAAGAGAATAGATTCTCCCAATATCCATATGAGCATGCACTCTACATCAAGAAGAATGCTCATGGTGATATGCTCATAGCATACCTGTATATTGATGATTTGCTGTTTACAGGAAATAGCCAGCTAATGTTTGATGAATTCAAGAAGGTCATGTTTTAAGGAGTTCAAGATGACTGATGATGGACTTTTATCTTTCTTTTTTGGCATCAAGGTGAAGCAACAACTTGGCGGCATCCACATATCTCAGAAGAAGTATGCGAGAGAACTTCTAGAAAAGTTTAAGATGGATGGTTACAATGCCGTGAATACATCTGTAGCAATGGGCTTGAAGCTGACAAAAGAAGGAGAAGGAAGAAGTGTTGACTCGACTTTATTCAAGAGTTTAATTAAAAGCCTAAGGTACCTCACAATCACAAGGTCGGATATAGTCTACAGCATTGAGCTTCTAAGCAGATACATGGAAGCACTAAAAGAATCACACTGACTTGCTGCAAAAAGGATCCTCAAATATATCAAAGGATCTATGGAATTTGGTCTCTTCTATCCATACAATGATGAAGCAATACTGTATGGATACTCAGATAGTGATTGGGGAGGTGACCAAGATGAAAGAAAAAGCATCATAGGATATGTTTTCTATCTCAGGTCGACCGCCTTTACATGGAACTTAAAGAAGCAAAGTGTGGTCGCTTTGTCCACATATGAAGCAGAGTACGTGGTAGCATCGTCCACATTCTGTGAAGTGATTTGGTTGAAAAACCTGCTAAAGGAGCTGAAGCATCTGCTAGAAGGATCCATAGTCATATATGTTGATAACAAATCGGCAATCGAGCTCGCTAAAAATCCAGTACAGCATGGAAGGAGCAAGAACATTGATACTCGATACCATTTTCTAAGAGATCAAGTGAAGCAAAAAGTAGTGAAATTAGAGTATTGTCACACCACTGAACAGGTAACAGGCATATTCACCAAGGCATTGCCGACAGATGCATTCAGGCAATTAAGAGAAAAGCTTGGAATGAGATTGCTTTTGGTTTGAAGGGGGGTGTTGGAAGTTTCAAACTAAAGCATTCATCAACCAAGTTACAGCTAGCAAGCTTTAAGAATTTGTAATAGCCATTGTAATGGCTAACTTAATGGAGAATAAAGAGTGCAACAGAAAATAGAGTTAAAACTATGTTTTTACGTTTATGAAGAGAGGCTGTAAAAGAAGTGCTATATAAGAAATACAGCAATAAGAATATTTTAATTTCCTTCTTACTTGTGTAGCTGGTTTGAATTATCTCCCACAGGTTTATTGAGCCAACTCATCGCTGGTCGCCCGACCATCAACCAAAATGTTCTAGCGAACTCCATAAACAGGCATGATAATTTCAGACCCCTGACTAAGCCATCATCGGTTGCCCGACCATCCTTCATCGGGCGTTCGAAATTCATATGAATTTTCAATTTGCTCGCTGGATTATTTTTGGGGGGGTGTCGGGCGCCCGACCATGTGCGGAAAGTTGCGCAGATTTACACGGATTTTCTGATTTTCTTTTCGATTTTTCATGATTCTTTCCTAATTTGTTTATAATTTTTTAATAACGTTTTTAGGGTTTTAGGGTTTCATTTTTCTCTATTTAAAGAGGTTTAAACTCGTTTGTTAAACATTTATTCTTTGATTAATGAAAATTTCAGACTTTTAATCTTTATTTCTTCGTGGATTCAAAGATAGGTCTCGTGGATTCAAGATATCCCTTTGTGAATTCGAGTAAGATTGGTTGAGCAGTCCCAGTAGGTCTGTGGATTCGGAGTAGGTATCATGTGAGAGAGACGGCAATCATTCTCACCTTGTCTATGGTGTGCTAGCTAGTTGAAAAGGTGCAGACTGCTTTGTTAGTTTGGCACCATTTTGAACATGATGGTAAATGAACCTCTTCCTATATATGTGGCAGTGATGAACAACAAACCAGATCATCCAAATTGTGGGTTCCCTTGTGGTTGGTTAAAATGACACTGATCAACTGAATCCTGATCATTGCAACCAAATGGATGGCTGAAAATATAGTTTCCAGTCCAAATTTAATGGGAGAAACGAGATGTTGAATAGTTAGTCATACCAGTGTAAATTTTCACTTATGGCCCGTTGGGTTTGCAATTTGGAAGGTCTAGACTGCTGAACAACTATGCTACGTGCACAGGGGAGGAGTCGCTATGCCATGTTCGCCTGGAGGATTCGCTATAGCTGTTTCTGTTAATTAAAAAAAAAAAAAAAAGGGTGAGCCAAAAAAGAAAAAGAAAAGTGTAGTTGCTATGATTTTCAAAATGGTGTAAAACTAACATCGGAGCATTGCTAGAGAGAGTGCTCATGACCATCTTCTAGTCTAGAAAGTAACAAGCATCATACATACCAAAATAGCTGTTACAAGTAGAGGTGGGAAGCGATCCTGGCCGGGTTGAGTTAGTCCTAGTTTGGTTTAGCTTGTTTTTGTGCCACCACAGTTTGTGGATTGGCTTGGTTTGGGTTTCAGGCCGACCCATGCAGCCCGAGTTTGGTTTGCTCCAAAAAAATCTGATTCCAGCCGAGATCGGTTTGTGAATCGGGCTGGGCCGAGTTCAAACTGGTGGCAGCTCCTTTTTTTTGCTTGTTTATTTAAATAGAAAAGAATTTAAAAAGTTAGAAAAAAAAAGTACAAATGTATCTTACCAATGATGTTTAACCTCCTCCAAAAGAGTGCAGCTTCAAAATAGACTTTTTTTTTTTTTTTGAACATGACTTGGCCGAACACCCAAACATAACCCACACGACTCAGCCTGAACAACCGAACCCGAACACGACCCGGCCCGACTGGAAGCACCCAAAGGTGCTGCTGGTGTGTCTCAAACCCGAGACCAGCTGGTTGATAAACTTGGACTCAACCAGCTGAGCTACAAGCCCTTCCACAGCTTCAAAATAGACATGTAAGAGCATTTTCCAAACAAAAGTACACAAGCATAATTTTACAAGTGCAGGGCAACAGTGTGCACTCAGGTATATGTATTATGTATTATTCATGTCATCATGTATATGTATTATCCACACTGTCCATCTGTTTTACATATCATTTAAGGCATGATTTCAAAATGGAATCATATCCAAAGCTCCAGTGGATCACACCACAGGAAACACTGTGCTTACAATCTACTATACGAATCAAGCCTAATCAAACTGAGCTGAATCAAATCTAGCTTTGAGCCGAGCCGAGGTGGTACTGCCCTAGTTTGAGCTTGGTTTGTATTTTCAAATGAACTTGACTCTTGAGGCTTGGTTTGGTTTGAACTTCCATTCGAACCAATCCAAGCCGACCTTTTTCAAACCAATCTGAGCTGAGCTTTTGAGCTGCCTTGGTTTGTGTCCAGCTTTAGTTACAAGTATGACACGTCCCCGGTCATTCAAAACAAAGAAATGGCAATTTGAGAGAGGGAGTTCATGACCATGTTCTAGTCTAGAAACTAGAAAAGCATTATACATAAACCAAAATAGCTGCTAGAAAGCATAGAACGTCCCCAGCCATGCAAAATAAAGAAATAGTAATGAGAGAGAGAGAGAGAGAGAGAGAGAGAGAGAGAGAGAGAGAGAGAGAGAGAGAGAGAGAGAGAGAGAGAGAGAGAGAGAGAGAGAGAGAGAGAGAGAGAGAGAGAGAGAGCACGCATGGCCATCATCTCCTAGTCCAGAGAGTAGCAAACCTTCTTGAAGCTGGCCAAGCTGTGCTCGAACAAGGGCACAATGGCATCTATGCTCCCATCTCCGATAAAGGAAGGGACGAGAAACAACATTCCCTCCACAGGGAAGTAAGAAGGCATGAAAATGTAAGGAATTCCCCCTCCAAAATCAAGGTCGTAGAATGGAAACCTCAGCCAGCTATCAACCTCCATGTTGGGACACAGAACTGACTTGCTCATGTTGGCTGTGGGCACAAGATCTTTCAAGTCCTCTTTAGAGCTTGCAAAGTCGATGAACGACTTGAAATAGCTGTCATTAACCTTTGCGATCGAATCATGTATGAGCTTGGTTGCATGGTGCAATGGCTCTTGCAAGAGCTCTTTCACCGCAGCTCGTGGGAAAGCCCATAACACCAGATTCCCAAAGTACTCATTGGGCACACTGGGAATCAATCTTGGCCGCCCATTCACTGAAATCCTCACCTGGGTCATTTCATAATCGTTCAGCCCGCGGGCCTTTGTTATTGTTCTCCACAGATGAGCGACCAGGCTCTCGAATGTACTGTATTGCTTGTCGATGTCCCTTGCTGAAGAAGCCTTCACCTTGAGCTTGGTCAGGAACTCCAGCGTGAAGTGAGCCTTGTGCACCACAATGTTGTCCCCATTGCCACCTGCTAACAAAGGCTCAGAGCGCGGAAGCTGAAGCTCGTCATTGAATCTTGTGGTCGTGAATTCCACCCCTCTATGCTCGAATTCGAACCTGGGTGGATCTCGAGGGGTGAAGATAGCACGATCGTGCAATGGTAGTGGGTCAATCTCTAGGCCTCGAGTGGCCCGGCCCCATGCAATCAAGAAGTTGCTAGTCGAGTGTCCATCAGCCACAATGTGGTTGGTCGAAAAACCTAACACCATGGAGCCACAAGTGAACCTTGTGAGCTGAACTTGCATCAATTCCTCCACTCCTTCTAGGTTTGGATGAAAGCTCAACAATGTCGAAGATGGCTTAAAGGGCATGGCCTCATCAAGAGTACAATCAGCCAACGCCTCAATGAACCTTACACCTTCGTCATTGAGGAAAATGACCCGGTGGCCTTCATCATCTCTACCTAACCTGCATTGGAAACAAATCAGCAACAGATCATAGAAGAAGAAAATCATGTCAGTGATTAAGTAAAAAAAAAAAATCATTCTTTCCCAAAAGAATTCAAATTTTCAGAAATCATTCCAACAACCTGCCCGCCCATTCTCTATATTCCCCCATCACCCTCCGAAGCCCTTGTTCCACCGCTGCATTGGGCGGTGTTGGAGCCTTGAATACATAGATAACAGCTATATGGGTGTCAAATGTTACAGTATCAAAGACACTGAGACAAATGCGCCGAGTCGGCGGAGGATCGCCTTCATAACATGGCTTTACAATCCTTGAGCTTTGCCTATGCACATTCATGGCTATGGCCTTAGGAGAGATTGGACACTGGCCAACGGTTTGAAATGATCAGAACATAAGCAAGGCTTCTTAAATACTGAATGCTGAGCCGCATATGAGGGCGCGAATTGGGTGTTACCCCGGGAACAGCTTAGTGGGTGTTACCCTAACCGTATGGGGGCCATCTTGATTTATTTTTTATATATCTATGCTGTCTATCTGTATTTTCATATCATTTTAGGACGTGATCCAAAACCCCAAGAAGATCGAAATCTCAGGTGGACCATACCACTAGAAACAGTGATGAATAACCACTAAAAACGTTTTGTGGGCCACTAAAGTTTTGGATCAATCCGATATTTATATTTTCCCTTCATCAAGAACTTATTGACATTATCAAGAGCTTGGATTGTAAATAAACATTATCAAAACCTTATGATGGACTCTTTGGAATTTTTAATGGTGGGTCACTCAATCACACTGTTTCTAGTGGTATGGTCCACTTGAGCTTTGGATCTGCATAATTTTTGGAACATCATCCTAAAATGCACTGTATAAATGGATGGACGGAGTGGATATACAAAATATCATCCATGTGAGCCATACGGTAGGGGTAACACCCACTACGCTGTTCCCAGGGTAACACCTAATTCGCGCCCCGCCAATGAAGGATAAATGGGGTTAATTAGAATACTAAGAAATATACAGATTTAAGTAAAAGCTATTGATGAAATGGTTCATATTTGTGTGATTGGTGTGATGCTTGCATGGTGGCATATGCAATGTATGTTGGACTTAATGAACAGTGTAGATCAATTGATTGGACAGTGTAGATCAATTCTTCCCAAGTATGAAACCTGAATAATGTTACAGTAAATATCACAACAAATCTGGCGAAATCTTCTCCCATTAATGGAAAATCTGCATATGCAACAACAAATGTACAGGGGGAAATTAATTTTCAATTAAGAGGAGGAGATTTTGATATGGATGGGAAGATTTGCTTGTGTAGTGAGTTGTAGGAGAGCAAATGGGTTCGAGGCTCAAGTAGGCCCCACCGTTATGTTCATGTGGGATCCACCCCGAACATCAGGTGCTTAACCCTATGTTAGGCCTTGCAACCGAAACTCAGCCCTATCCATGATTTCAGTGGACCACTTCTTTAGAAATAGTATACAGGAAAATTCTCACCCTCTAAACTGTTTCCTTTGGTGTGTCCCACCTGGATCACCTACAGAAATCCGAAGCAGATTGTGTACTGAGTAAACTGTGTGGGGCCTACAGTTATTTATATATTTTATCCACTCTATCCATCCAATTTACGGGCTCGCTTTAGGGGTTGAGCCCAAAATTAAAGGATATGCAAAGCTCAAGTGGACCACACCACAAGAAACAGTGTACAAATTGATCGTCTATCATTGAAAAATTCTTAAGAAGCATATAAGTTTTGAATCAAGCTGATATTTGTGTTTTCACTTCATCTGTCTGAGTGATCTTATTAACAGATTGGATGCCCAATAAACATCATTGTTGGCCCTCAAAAGGTTTCAATGGTGGAAATCATTACTCCCACTATTTCCAGTGGTGTGATTAACTTGACCTTTGGATATGCTTTAATTTTGGAAACACCTAAAATGAACTGGGAAAACGGGCAGATGGCGTGTGGACAAACCACATACATTTATGGTGGCCCAAGGAGTTTACTCGGTACAATAAAAGAATACTAAATTACTCCGTACACAAGCCGATTTCACCTGAATTATGGATGAGGCTATTTTTATGCCACAGGGCCTAAAATTTGACATGGCATATAATGGAACGAGTGAATTTCAAGTCATCACAATGGTAGGCCCTATATAAATAAATGATGGACGTACCTCTCTCCATTGTTCCCTTCTGTGTGACCCACCTGAATAATAGGTCAGCTAGATTTATTTTCTTTCTTTTTTCCTTTTCTTTCTTCTTTTTTCTTTTCTGTTATTTTAACTCTAGGATTAACGAGGGATTTCATATCTAAATGGTCCAAGTGGATCTCACATACACATCATGGTGGGCCCCTGAAAATTTTAAGGGTTGGTGTCCCATTAAATTTCCTTTCTTAATATAAATTTCTGTTTTTTAAACCTTAGGACTTTTGGTGGGGCCCACCATGATGTGTATGTGTATGTAAAAACCACTCCAACCATCAGATGTATAGCATCGCGTTAGTCCAAGGGCCAAAAATTCGCGTTAACTTGTGATTCTGGTGGGCACACAGAAGGAAATGGTTAGGAGGGAGATGTCGACCTTTGAATTTTATAGGGCCCACCATGATGATTTTTTAAAATCCACTCCAGCCATTAGAAGCCATACAAAACTTTAAACCTGGCGCCTAAAGTTAAAGCCCATCCACGATTCAAGTGGGTCATACTAAGGAAAACACTTTGAAAGATGAGCGCTGGTTTGTGCATATATTGTTTCCAATTGTTTGTTTCGTCTGATTGTTTTTGTCATAAGAGGTAACATGGGATGAAGCACATAGTGATTCGGGTGGATTTGACATAAACATTACATTGGGGCTTACCTGGAGCTGCCAACCCATTTGATCGCATGATGGCATTAGAAGGTAACGGAGGGCAGTGGGGTCCTTACTCCATATCATATCCACTTATAAATAGATCCGTTTCCAATAAAAAATCCATATAGCCATCGGATTTGTATCAGATCTAGGTTCAAATTCACCACATCACAAATTTAAAAAATATATAATATAATATATTTAATTAGCAGTAAAATGGTGCAAATCCCATTGTTTACTGACGTGGTATGGTCAACCTAAGATTGGGATGTGTCCCATTTTTTAAGTAGTGGCCTAAAATAATTTGGAAAATTAGATGGTCGGCGTGGATATACCATATATATTAAGGTGTGGTACGTTGAAAAAGAGCGTCTACCACACTCACGGACGCACGTTGACTGTTCCCGCATCTAAACCTTTCTTCTTCTTTTTTTACCAAGTCCGGATGATCCACTCTGTTCATTAGCTCAGTCAGCCCATGAAGGGCCTAAAGAGCCCTATATTGAATAGCTTTTGGTGGCATATAAACTTTATAATGAGCTTGGAACGGTTTCAATGGTGGACATACAACTTTTTTGTTTCCTGTTTGATGGTCCACCTAAGATTTAGATCTTCTCCAGATTCAGGCCTATGGCCTTAAATGATCTATCAGGATGGATAGACGGAATGGATGTAACATATACATCATGATGGGCCCCACGAGTAGGCCCTAGGACCACGGTTAGGTTAAAGGCTTGAAGCATGCAATAGTGAGGATCCGGATCCGACATAAATATGATTCAGATTTATTTTTATGAATCCAAATGTGGTCCATTTAATTAATCGAACCTATTTTAAGATCCAACTCCGTATTATACAGGTTTGGAGCGAATCGGATCTCGAATTTGACTTGCTACATTGAGAGCCCTAAGGTCAGATCTCACCTAATCTGCTCCCAGTGCGATGAAAATTAGGTAACATATTGAAAACTTTTTTTAGAAAGGTACTTGAATGTGCATTCTATATCAATTTAATAGTTTTTGGTAAAATTTCCTTATTAGTAAAAAGCCGAACTCAAATGTCTGGACGCACTTGCCAACCTGGAATGTGTTCAAGATGCCATAACCGTTGATTAGGTGGGACCACCGTGTAGATTATTTGGACAAAACATCGGGTTGTTCAATATATAGCAGGTCTCAGGTTCGAAATGTTAAGGGGACACTAACCCCATCGGTGGGGTTTTCGGTCAAAATAGTACTAACCTTTTGTGAAATTGCGAAAATAGCCCATGTCCTCAATTTCAGTAATTGTTAGCCCCCAACACCTTTTTAGATTTTCTTCCAATCATTTTACCCCTAAAGGGCCCTCTTGGCTCGCCGATGAGACACATGATTCGCAGATCGCCCTTATGGTTCGCCGATGAGACACATTGTTCCAACTTGGAACACAAGGTTCCCATCTGGAAGTTATGGCTCGCCGATGGCCTCTATGGCTCGTCGATGAGACATATAAATTCCAATGGAACACACGGCTCGTTGAAAAAACACATGGCTCACCGATGGTCTTTACGGCTCGTTGATGAAACACATTGTTCCCACCTGGAAGTCATGGCTCGCCGATGAGACACATAAATTCCAATGGAACACATGACTCGCCGAAAAAACACATGGCTCGTCAATGGCCTTTGTGGCTCACTGATTAAACACATTGTTCCAACTTGAAACACAAGGTTGCCACCCGCAAGTCATGGCTCGTCGATGGCCTCTGTGGCTTGCTGATGAGACACATGGCCCTTTAAATTTTGAAAAACTTATTAGTGTACATGGTCATGGGCAAAATGGTCTGAAGAAAATTTAAAAAGACATCAAGGGCTACAATTAGTGAGACAGAGGACATGGGCGCACCGTGTGACTAACATGTGGGTGTGTTGCATGACTAACAAAAAAATCAAGTTATTCAACCACCAGGTAGGCGAAATATGACAATATCGAAGAACTTACAAGGTTGGTAGCAAATTGTGTATCAAGTAACTCAGTAAGCTAAGCGTATCGAGTAAACTCTGTGGGGTCCACCATGATTTATTTATTTTATCCACTCCGTCTATCCTTTTTACTAAATAATTTTATGGCTTAAGACAAAAAGTAAAGCATATAGAAAGCTCAAGTGGATCATACCACAGGAAACAATATACATTCGGGACATTGTATTTGAGGAACAACCAGTCATGATTCCTATGGTAGTAATTTTTACAAATGAGGCATTAAGATGTGCAGTTACTGCAAATCATTATGAAGAACCCCAAGTACAACCCACTAAGGAAGGAAATAAGAATTCCGATGTGATTAAAGAAATTAAGTCACTAAGGAGATCTCAAAAGGAAAGGAGACCTGCAATCCCCGACAACTATGTTGTTTGGTGTGAATTGAATATGTACCGTAAAAATGTTCTTGAGGGCAACAGAAGTTTTGAATCGAGCTAATATTTGTTTTTCCCTTTATCCATGACGGTGGACTTATGAACAGGTTGGAGGACAAATAAACGTCACTGCTGGCCATAGCAAGGTTTCAACAGTGGAAATTATTCTACCCACTATTTCCTTCCAGTGGTATGGCCCACTTGAGTGTTGGATATGCTTAAATTTTGGGCTCATCGCCTAAAATGAACTTAAAAAACAGATGGACAGTGTAGATAAACCACATACATTGACAGTGGGCCTAACAGAGTTTAACTCCGTACGCAACGCAATTCGACCTCAACAAGGTTTTATTTGTTTATTTATTTATAATTTCTTTGAGAGCGCTGACTATTTCTTACATGTGTGACCTAAGTTTTTAGCTCAAAAATCTAAACGGCGTTCACCACCTGATAGGTAAGCAATCTCCTGCCTCGCTGTATGATAATCCATCCAGACAGGTCTCCGTGGGGCCCACCTTGATGTAAGTGTTTTATCCACTCCGTCCATCCATTTTTACAGATCATTTTAGGGTATGAACCAAAACATGAGGAAGTTCCAAAGTTCAACTGGACCACAGATTGAATGCCCACCAATGGTCTCAGTAGAAGCTTTGGATTAAGTTGATTTTTGTGTTTTCAGTTCATCCAGCTCTAAATTTCCTTATGAACAGGTTGGATAGCTCCGAGGAAGGATTCAACGGTGGGTGTCATTATCACTGCTCCTTCCTGTGGTGTGGTTCACTTGAGAGCTAGATTTGCCTCAATTTTGGACTCGTGACCTAAAATGATCCGGAAAAAGTATGGACGGCGTGGATAAAATACATACATTAAGGTGGCCGCACACAGCCCCTGTCTGGACGGATTATGGTCCATGCTGATGCAGGACGCAATCCACTTCCACCTTATACACACGCATTCTCGGTATGCGTGTAGAAGCGCGCGTGTACGTTTTAGTGCGGGAGTAAAAAACCTCGTCAATAAAAAGACGCGGCGAACCTCTGCTTGAAGAGGTTGAACATCTCTGCACGTCTGTCGTTTATAGAAATCAGAGAGAAAATTGAAAGGATAGGGAAAGACAAAGATCAAAGAGGTCTACTCTGACCTGTCTCCGCTGTCCATGTGTTTGTATTGTTGGTGAATCTGGACAGTCCATTTAAGGGGCCCTAATTCGAATATTGGTCCATCGTAGAGAGAACACACCGGGCACGCGATCCTCTCTGCTACTTTGTAAAAGTGTCACAAGGTCCAGTTTCAAACGTAAAAGCTTACTGATCTAATTCGAGAGTTATTCAATAGGGGCGGCTTTTGTACCATCAGCCATCTACAGGAGGCTCAGTTCTTGGATAGTCAGGATCGTCCAGCCATCTGTAGAAGACCCTGTTCTTGGATGATGAGGATCAACTGACAGTACAGCCATGTGTACTGTAGGGTGCCAACTAATGGACCAGAATAGTCTACAACACCTGTTTAACAAGCTGTGTAGAACATCTAAGCTCTGTGGAAAGATTAAAAAACACAAGTCAGACCCACAACTCAGGTGGGGCTCTGAACAGTGAACAAAGTGGAAAGAATTCCAGCCATAGGTTTGTGTGGGGGGGCTACAATGATGCGTATCTTTCATTAAACTCATTAATTAGATACAACTAATCGGGATGGAGTGAAAATACAAAAATCAGCCAGAACCAAAATTCAGGCCACAATGCATGAACTTTGAATTTTAAGAGCAGTATGACATTGTTCCCAGCCATCGGTTTGCGTTTGAATTTATTAAACTCATTAATTAGATAAGACTCATCAGGATGAAGTGAAAATACAAAAATCGGGGCACACATTAATGCACTTTGAGGTTTTAGGATCTGAATTACATTGGGAGCTCATTAATTAGATCAACTCATTAGAATGAAGTGAAAATACAAAAATTAGCCTGATCCAAAATTCAGGGCACACGATGAAAAAACTTTGAGGTTTTAGGGGCTGTATTACATTGTGACCAAACATAGCTAGGGTGTCTTAAGGGCTTTTCAAAATAGTTGTTGCAGACCACTCCAATATGCAGCTAACCATTATTTTATTACGCTTTTTCTTTTCCTTTTACAATTGAAGGCCTGCTTGATCGCAGCAAAAGTTCAAGCCCGAATAACTTATATAAGTTGAGCCTCTCTAATGCGGGGGCATTTTCACACTAGGCTCAAGTGGGGCGGCCTATAGACTCAGGAGCATATTGAAGTGTGGAGCCAGCACATCAGATTGCTGACCAGGAGGTAGTCGAGTGCCAGGACGGCCCAGTGGACTGGGCGCCTGATATTCAGATAATTGAGATAGAGGTCTCTGGACTGTTCTGTGAACAGTCGGGCAGCCGACGGTCAAGTGGACCGGACGCCCGATATTCAGGTGTTTCTTCCTGGAGCCCGCTGGATGTTTTCTGAAGTGGGCGGGCGCCCGACCAAGCCTGACCGAGCACTCGATCGGCCACGACTTGTAGTGCGGGGTTTCCTATTTTGGGCTCTAATCTCGGGTTTTACTATATAAAGGTGTGTAATCCAGGATTAGGCTATTGGATTAGGGTTTCTATACGTCCAAGGTGAGAAAAGGGGAAGGATGTTAGCAAAAAGAGACATCTCTGTGCATGGGAGCATCGAGAAAGTGATTATATTGCTTATAACTTTATCTTCTTCATAGTGAAAGTTTGCACCTATGGTTTTTTACCCTTGTTGGGGTTTTTCAACGTAAATTTTGTCTTGTGGATTGTTGGTTTGTTTCAATATCGTTTCTTGTTATTATTTTTTCCTGTTTATTGTTTGTGGGGTGAGACCGGAGATTGGATCACGGTTCACCGGCGTTGTTAGCGTGCTACGCAACAACTGACATCAGAGCTATTAGTTTAGTTCAAGTGGGAGTGATGACGGAAGAAATGAATTAGACTAGAATTGAGAAGTTTGATGGTTCAAATTTTACCTTCTGGAAGATGCAGATAGAGGATTATTTATATCAGAAAGACCTCTATGTTCCTCTAGAAGGAAAAGAGAAGAAACCAGAGAAGATGACAGATGATGAATGGGCTTTAGTGGATCGGAAGGCTCTAGGAACGATCCGACTCTATTTGTCTAAGAGCATCGCCTTCAATATATCCAAAGTAAAGGCCACAAAAGAATTAATACAAGCTTTGGCTACGATGTATAAGAAACCCTCAGCGTCCAATAAGGTTCATCTCATGAAACGGCTATTCAACATGAAAATGTCAGATGGTGGGGGCGTGGCTAAACATCTAAACGAGTTCAATATAGTCACGAGCCAATTGGAATCCGTTGGCATTACTTTTGATGATGAGGTAAGGGCATTATTGATCTTGTCCAGTTTGCCAAACAGTCGGGATGGTTTGGTGATTGCTGTGAGCAATTCTTCAGGATCTATAAAGTTAAAATTCAATAATGTAGCCGGTCTAATTCTTAGCGAAGAATCTAAAAGGAAGGCATCAGGAGCTTCAGGAGATTCAGGGAATGCTCTAAACATTGAAAGAAGATGAAGATCTTCAAACAAAAGTAGCAATAAATACGGGCGTTCTAAGTCGAGGAATAAGTCCAAGGAACCGAAATACAAGGACGGGTGTTGGCATTGCTGGAAGAAGGGGCACATGAAGCGTGATTGTAGGGCGCTTAAGAAACAAGAAGGAAGCTCTAAAAGTAGAAAGGATTCAGTGAATTTATTTGAGGAGAGTGACACAGGGGCGTTGATCTTGTCTCTTGATACGCGGAATAAGTCTTAGGTTGTAAACTCAGGTGCTTCGTTTCATGCCACTTCGTCTAAGAAAATTCTTCGTGATTATGTGTCAGGTGACTTCGGGAGAGTCTACCTAAGTAATGATGAGCTATGCAATATTGTTAGCAAGGGAGGCGTTCACATAAGTCAGAAAGACGGAACGGTCTTGAAGTTGAAGGATGTCAGACATGTATCAAGTTTGAGAAGGAACTTGATCTCAGTGGGTTAGTTGGCCGATACCAGATATGTAACGAATAGTGATTCCTGGAAGGTCACAAAAGGTGCCTTGGTGATATCTCAAGGCAAGAAGGAAGGTACTTTGTACGTGACTTCCGGATCATACAGTTCACTCACAGTCGCATCAACTGAAGTGAACAGGCAGTTATGGCATCGATCAGAGGTTGGGACATATGAGTGAGAAGGGGATGAAAGTGTTATTGTCAAAGGGGAAGCTACCAAGATTGAAGTCTATCGATCTGGAATTCTACGAGGACTGCGAATATGGCAAGAATAAAAGATTAAGCTTCAAGAAGACAAAACGCTCTCCAAAGACGCATCTATTGGAGCTTGTACACATTGATGTGTGGGGACCGACACAGGTATCATCTCTTGGTGGATCACGCTATTTTGTCTCTTTCATTGATGATGCTAGTAAAAAACAGTGGGTTTATTTCTTAAAACATAAATCTGAGGTATTTAGTGTATTTAAGAAGTAGAAGTATATGGTAGAAAATGAGACAGGAAAAACAGTAAAATGTCTCAAATCGGATAATGGGGAGAGTACTGTGATAAGAGGTTTGAGGAGTATTGTGCGGCAAATGGGATCAAACATCAGAAAACGATTCCAGAGACAGTACAACAGAACGGTGTGGCTTAGCATATTAAGAAGACCATCCTTGAGCGCGTTAGGAGCATGAGGTTACATGCAGGGTTGCCTAAGACGTTTTAGGTAGATGCTGTGAATATTGTCATATATCTCATCAATAGAAGTCTCTTAGCACCATATAAATTAAGGTGCCTTGGTATTCTTACATGTACAAATTGCTATCACTTATGTGTACAAACCGTTATATATTGCTTATGTGTATAAACCACTATTGCCTATTTGTACAAACTATTATGGCTTATATGTACAAACCATGATTGCAATAGCATTTTTCCCAACATTCGCAATTTTACGAGAACGGTCATAACTCGTTACTAGTCGTATTATGATGATCTTAGGCTCAATGAAAATATAATTTAAAGATCTTTCAAATAGGACTAGAATCATCTTATTTAAACACTGTTTGACTTTTCTAAAGTGAGCCCAAAATCTAGCTATTTTCAAAAGACTCATTTAAGCCTAATATTTGAAAAAAAAAAAAAAAAACGAAACCTTTCTTTTAAAAGTAGATTTTTTTATATTTCTCATTTTCTTCATTTAGTTTCTTCCCAAACAAACTCATGTAAATGGAATTTTTGCAGAAAGAAGAAAACATCTTTTAAAATTGAATTTTTTACTATCTTTTTTCTTTCCTTCTACCTATTTATTAGCAAAACATCCATTTACACAATCTTTTAAAGATTGAAGAAGAACCTATCTTCTAAAAGTGAAATTTTTGTAATATTTTCCATCCTATTTCCTCTCATTTTCATTATGAAAGGTAAAATAAAAATTAGAGTTTTTGTTAGAGACAATAGTCAAAAAGCAAGAAAGATCAACAAAGAGTAGTCAGAAACCATGAAAGATCACTAGATCGTAGTGATAAAAGAAGAGTTAATTGAAAAATGATAAAAGAAGAAGGTCATGGAGTGTTTTCATATAGCAAAGATTTAGAAAAGTGTTAAAAGTCTAAAAAAATAAATATATAAAAATGGAGTCTATTTTAGGCCCCCAGCATACCTCGGGTCTACTTAGGGGTAATATTAAAAATCTACAGAAAGATACTCCAATGATAATAACATAAATTAACGGGATAACTTATTAAAAACCTATTTGAAAAACGTACTAGAATGTAAATTCTATAGTAACTAGATGGTCCTATGTAAATAATAACCTTGGATGGACTCATCTTGATTGTTCTTGTAGTGTGGCTCACTTGAGTTTCTCATTAGTATGATTTTTTGCCGCAAAAGAGAGCCAACGTTACACACATGATAGATGGCTTAAATTTTATTAAAATATGACATTAGCCCCATAAAATTTTGTCCAGATTTTTCTACAAAAACTTTCAAGTGGATCCATGCTCATGATGTTATTCATCAATGGCTAATCATTGTTTTCTACAGTGTGGCCCACCTAATGAGTGCATGCATGATTTTTGCACAAGCTAATCTCATGGTAGGGCCAACTCATGGGAATGTTGGATGTGGCAATAACATCACAGGTTAGAAGTTATTCATTGGGTGGATCGTGAATCATGGTGCAGTTGATTGGACTTAAAAACATTTCATTATAAAATGCATATTATAAAATAGAAATACTCACACACAATTAGTTGGACATTTCAAATTGGTCGAACTAGTGGTTCATTAAATAGTAAAAATAACCCTCTTTTACATGTAATGCCCCATCATGAGGGTAAGTGACATAAAATCCTACATAAGTATGATGGGAACACATTAAAAATCCATCATGTTCATCAAATAAGGCTCACTAATTAAATTTTATCTATAAAAAAATTAGTAAATCCTAATTGTTGCCCTCAATTTAGCCAGTCAAGGTAGCTCATGTGACCAAGGGCCTAACTCAAGGGGTTCTAACTGAATTATTAGTGCCCCACACCGAGATGGATAGATTGGAGACTGGATCAGAATTCAGAGTCATCTTGATCACCGATTGATGCGCTCTGTACTAAGGCGATTTCTGCAAATGTAAGGGTTAACACTCACAAATGAGTATTTTTTTGCCTTGTATCGCTCAGATATATGATCGACCAACTTAAGGACTTTTATTACACCAATGCTTTAGTATAGTATTTTCGAATTAAAATAGAAAAATTGCATATAAAGAAGCAGAGGCTAGAGTAAACATGATCAATATTTAGTAATATTTGGCCCTATTACTACTGTCATGTTTTACAACAGTATATAAATAAAAGCAAGAAATGAAATAAATACTTGATGCGCCTATCGAAACAAACAAATAAGGTAGGTGGTCAACAGGATATGACCGAGGTATAGACAACTGAATCGAAACTCAGGTGAACATGGTGATCTGTCAACTTAAGGTGATAGATATTTAACCTATTCCTAAGATAAATATATTGTAGCAAGAGCCATTAGGTAGTAACAAAGTAGAGTAGAAGAAAGGTAAGGTAATTGTAGAAGTAGATAAATGTGTTTTGCGTGGGGCCACGAGCTCTTCTTCGACTGCTCCTTTTATAGCTTTTAAAAAGTCAGTAACCACTGGATCTCAGATTTTCACTCCTACACATAGATGCTCTCCTATAGGACCCTTTTATTTTGATCAAGGAAACATCTTTCACTTAATCACAGCCATTTATGTGATCTAATATAGATCACTCAGCTTCTGATAGCAGTAAGTTTTGACACCAGATACTGATTTGATATCGGAGATGAGCCGTATCACATCGAGCTCTCCCATTCTTTTGATTTTGAATGGGACATGGTCTCGAACTTAACCTGGATGTTGTAGCCGTTTCTCCTGATCATGGCCCAATCCAAAGTTGGGTTCGTTTGGAAATTGGTCCGTCTTCTAAGTCGTTGCTAGCTCTCTGAACGTTTATGAGAAAATTTCCCATTTTAAAATGATTGTAAGAGACACCCTTGTAGATGAGATCATATCTCGTTGTGGGATATGATACGCTTACTCAGCAGGCCTAGAGGTGGGCACAAACCAAGCCAGCTCGAAAGCTCGGCTCGAATTGGTTCGAAAAAGCTCGGCGTGGATTGGTTCGAAGAGGAAGTTCAAACCAAACCAAGCCTCCAAGTCAAGCTTGTTTGAAAAAACAAACCAAACTCAAACTAGGGCAGTTCCGGCTCGGTTCGGCTCGAAGCTCGATTTGATTCAGCTCAGTTTGATTCAGCTCGTAGATTATAAGCACATTGTTTCTGATTCCATTTTGGGATCATGTCCTAAAATGATATGTAAAACAGATGGATAACATGGATAATACATATACATGATGACATGGATAATACATAATATATATACATGATGACATGGATAATACATAATACATTTACATGAATGCACACTGTTTCCTTGCACTTGTAAAATTATGCTTGTGTACTTTTGTTTGGAAAATACTCTTACATGCATGTTTATTTTGAAGTTGCACTCTATTGGAGGATGTTAAACATCATATAGTAAGATATGTTTGTACTTTTTTCTCTAACTTTTTAAATTATTTTCTATTTAAATGAATAAGGCGAAAAAGAGCCACTATCCATTTGAACTTGGCCCAGCCTGGTTCGAAATTTTTAACCAAGCCGATCCTGGCTCGAACCAGATTTTTCTGGAGCAAACCAAACTCGGGCCGCATGGGTCGGCTCGAAACCCAAACCAAACCGATCCACAAACTGCAGTGGTACGAAAACAAACCAAACCAAACTAGGGCTAACTCGGCTCGGCCCGGATCGTTGCCCACCTCTAAGCAGGCCTTTTATAGTTGTGCCTAGCCTCATTTAATGGGCACGTCGATCGTGGCCACTTGGCATGTGATGGTTCATTCTTTTAAAGGGCTTGATAAGAGTTAGTACCATCACATATGGCATGTGTAACGTCGAAGGAAGATCAAACACAGATCTCTTCTTGTGTGAATACAGATTCTGTATATGCCAAACATGTAGTGTCTCCACATGACATCTTCCTATTGTCTGTGTTAGGGCATAAAAAATGGTTGTAAACACTCATCACTAGAGACACACATGCTAGTTAAATTTAGATTTTTAAAATAAATTTCTAACAACCAACTTTTATTATAAAAGAATATCCTACTATTGATCATAGGAAAATAATATTTTTATATTCTTCACATACTTACAAGGTACGTTACATAATTAACAGATCAGATTTCTTACACATATGCTACAACATTTAAATACATCACATGTGTACAACTTTTCTCTCATTAGTCCAATTTCATTGCAAACAAGCTTCTTCCTCTCTTTCTCTTCTTAAGGCGCACTCTCTTAACTTAATGCTCTCTATTTCCCTATATTACATTCTATGGGCATGCTAGTATTTTCTTGTAAAGCAAGGGGCTCTCTCTCAGGTTACTTTTAAGATGCCTCAACTACCCAGAACGTTATTTATAAGATTTTTGAGGCGATTTTGAGGTATCTTTCAATCACAAATCTTTATGGATCAAGAAGTTATTTAATACTCTAGTAACGTAGGAGGTTTGATACGCATGCACTTGGAGAGCATGCAACTGGCATAGGCAAACGAAAATTGATCCAACTAGATTGTGGAACTCAAATTTATTAAGTCAGTCTCAAAATTAGATTGCCTCAACAATTCTGACTTCTCAGTTGCAGACATTTGTTTATTAAAATAGGCTATGTGATTTTTATTTTTATTTTTTAACCATCCAATAAATGTCCACCAATCTCGTTATTTTTGGTTCCTAAAACGTCTAATCTTGGACCCATAAACTGAACAGTTTAATTTGACTAACTTTCATACCATTTATGCAAATTTCAAATACCTGCGCATCATTCATCATGCTCTACCAGAGTACCAAAGTTTTTCTCCGGAAATAATGACACGTGGCCATGTTCCTGATTGATGTCCCTGTAGTTGTAAGCTTCGTGAGGACTACAAAGATGGTCCTGATATCCACTCCGTCCACCAATCTTGCCAGACACGAATAGGGCAGGAGTCTAAAAATCAGGCAGGTTCAAAACTGATGTGGGCTACTCCAGGTGAAAGAGCAGAGATTGAACGCCCACCATTGGAAACTTTGTGGGGCCACAGATGTTTTGTATCAGGAGAATATTTGTACCCACAGTTTATCTGAGTGGTAATAACCCTATGAACGGGTTGGATAGCATATAAACATCATGGTCGGCTCCAGGAAGGCTTCAACTGTGGACATTTCTGTTCCCACTTTTTCGTGTGCTGTGGCCCAGTTGAGTCTTGGATCTGCCTGATTTTTATACTCCTGTCTTATTGTCTTATTGTGATTTTGTAAAACTGATGGACAGAGTGGATTTATGACTGGAATCTCTGTGGGCCCCACACAGCTTATATGATTGCCTGCTGACACGGCCAGTAGCCAGGACAGTGCTTTGTGGGCCCACCATGATGTCTGCTTTTTATCCACGCTGTCCATCTATTTTTCCAGGTCATTTTTGGGTGATCTAATTCTCAAGTGAACAAGACCACAAGAAAACGTCCACCACTAAAAACCTTTTGAGGCCACTGTAATGTTGATTTGCCATAACTTGTGTGGTCCCTAGGAAGTTTTTAATTATGGTCATTTAATCAGCACTTTTTTCTGTGGTGTGGTCCACATGATATTTGGATTTGCCTCATTTTTTGGGATCATGCCGTAAATTGATCTGGAAAATAGATGGACGGTGTGGATAAAATACATACATTTTAGTGGGGGCCGGCCACAGACACCATCCAGTGCCTTAGTAGGCAATCCGGGCACAGGGGCGTCTCCTGTGCCTGAGGCACATCAGGTCCGATGATCAATTGGACAATCCAATTGATCAATCTGAGCTGTCGACTAAGTCCAGGACACACTCTATAGGCTGCCTGGCAAAAATCACTTCAATCGGATATTTTGATTCATCCTCATTTAGTGTTATCTTTTATATCCGCCCAATTTCCAAGCCATGGATTGGATGGTTAGGATTGCCTACCAATCTATAAAATTATGAGCAATCAGTGATGGTCCCAAGTAAACAGAAGGATCAAATCCTTGATTGGACTTGCATTGTCTAGATGATCGTGCTTGTCCATATCTGATGCTACTGGTTGGGATTATCTGACAGGTTCTGATTTTGCATGGTAGCCCTTGAAATGTTCCTAGGACCTGATGGACAGTCCAGATCAATTGAATATGTCTCGTAAGTGTCCATGACCATGGTGTCCGCCGAGATGTATGTGTTGTATGTCGACACCGTCCATCCGTTTTTTTAGTCATTTTAAGATATGGTCCAAAAAATGAGGAAGATCAAAATCTCAGGTGGACCACACCAGAGGAAAATAGTGGTGATTGAATGCCCACCATTAAAAACTACTTACGGCCCACTATAATGTTTATTTAGCATCAAAATTGTTGGTAAGGTCACACAGACCTAGATGAAGGAAAAACGCAAGTAGAAGCTTGATTAAAAAAAAAAAAGAAAAAAGTGTGCGGTCCTTGATAAGTTTTTAATGGTAGGAGTTCAATTCCTATTGTGTGGTCCACCTGATATTTATCTGCCTCAATTTTTGAACCGTGAGCTAAAATTAGATGGAAAAATGAATGGACGGCGTGGATATACAACAAGTACATTGAGGTGGGCCCCACGATCAGGGCCTCACCCACTAAGTTATTACCCCTACATCACCTAATCCGCGGTTAATCGGTTTCCACTTCCAAATGACTAAAAGGGTTTTCCGCCTCGAGTGGGCCCCACCATGGATTTATGTAAAATCCACCCGGATCACCTGGTGTGTCACCTAATGCAAGGCCCACATACCAAAAATCAAGCTCATTGGTGTTTCAAGTGGACCACATCATTGGAAATAGTGTACAAAGCGAGCACTTACTCTCCGAATAATTATTTCCCTTCACGTGGCCCACCTGAATAACGAATGGGAATGATGTTTGGATACCAAGCATGTTTTCTTGTGGTATCTGTAATCATCACAGTGGGCCCTTTAAATATCAAGGGTGGACGTCACTCTCCAACTGTTTCCCTAGTGTGGCTCACCTGAATCACCAGCCAGACTTTCTTTCTTCTTCTTTTTTTTTTTTTAATTTTTTTTTATGAGCCTGATCATACGGGACCCGATTAGGTTTTACCCACGTAATTAGTGGGTGTTACCCTTGCCATGGAGGCCGCCTTGATGATGTGTCGTATATCCACACTGTCCATCCATTTTTCCAACCTAATAGGATGTGGTCCCAAAAATTAATCACATCCAAATGTCAGGTGGACGACACCACAGGAAAAGAGTGATATCCTACCATTAAAAACTTCCCAGGGCCCGTTGTGAGCAGAACCTTAATGTTATTTGCCATCCAACCCTTTGATAAGGTCGCCCAGACCTGGATGAAGGGAAAATAAAAAGATCAGCTTGATCCAAAAATTTTATGGCCTACAAAAAATGTTTTTAATGGTCATTCACCACTTTTTTCAGTGGTATTGTCCACCAGAGATTCGGATGTGCTTAAATTTTTTTTTTTTTTGATAATGTCCTAAAATGAGTTAAGAAAACAGCATGGATAAAAAATAAAAATAAAAAATTCAAGATGGGTCCCACACGAAAAGGAGGGGACCCACTAGGATGTTGCCCGGGTCTCCCCTCGCATACAAATCAAGGTGGGCATTCTAAAAAAAGTAGGACGAGAGCCCCGAGGAGTAACGTACACATCTCATCTCACACACCACGACAAAGAGGACACCTTTTAGAAAAGGGAATCAGTGGCTTGGGTGGGCCCACCTTGGTGTTGATATGAAATCCACTGTCCATCCTGCCTGTCACACAATGCTAGGTCCATAGCCCAAATATCAGCCCCATTGGCAATTCAAACGCCACAAACGATTAGCAACATTATACTGGACAAGGATTACCCTCCCAATTTGCAAAGTAGACGCGCCAGGTATTTTGGGGTGCAGAAACAGTAGGGGCCATGATGATATATGGATCATATCCATGACGTCCATCCATTCGGCCAGCTCATTTAGGGCATAAGACAAAAAATGAGGTAGATATAATGCTCAAGTGAGCCACACCAGATTAAAAAGTAGGAATTGAACTCTTGCAGTTAATAATTGTTCAGGGGATTGAAATTTTGGATCAAGCCCTTTACCCATGTTGTATAATCTTATGAATAGGTTGGATGGCAAATAAACATTTGTGTGGGCCCTAAGAAGACATTGACTTTTAACTGTTGAGGTCTGTTGTAACCATTGTTTCATGTGTTGTGGTGCATTTCAATTGCAGATTTGCCTCATTTTTTTGTTACGCATGTCATAAAATGGTTCATGGAATCAATGGACTACATGGATATAACACATTCATCATAATGGGCCCTACGTATTTGTGGTGTACAGATATATGAAATTTAATTAAAATTATTACAATTTGGAAGCAATAATTTCTTAGAAAAATAAACTAGGGTAAAATGTACTAATGACCTATTTACATTACAATTATAGGCATTTTGCAAAATCAAAACAGGCCTTGGTGTAGCCCATCTGTAGTGAACTACAATTGGACTGATTTTTGGAACCCATGCTTAAATATTGGTGTGGCATCTAATGGTTGGAGTGGATTCTATATACTCATTACGATGGGTCCTATAATAATCAAGGGCCAATGTCTCTTCACAACTCTTTACTTTGGTGTGGCCCACCTGAATCACAGGTAAACAAGTGAGCCTAATGTTTACACACTGTTTCCTTTGATGTGGCCCACCTGAATTACAAGCAAATTGGTAAGCCTAATGTTTTTGCCCTTGGCTTAGTATGGGATCACACATGTAATAGTTCGAATAGATATTATATACACCTCTTAAAAAAGATCAAGGGTATGAGCCCCTTTAAAAAATTTAGCACGCATCAAGGCAGGGCTTGGACAGAGCCCTGGATAAGAATTTTGGGCCCAACCCAAACTATACATTTTTTTCCCATCACGGGCCTATGCCGGGTTTGGGCTTAGCTTGATAGATACAGGGCCGCTTTGGACAAAGGTTGGCCCGTCCCTAACCTAGCCCGTTGACACCCCTAAACGTTAGTCTTTCACAACTTAAAATATGGTGGAGATTAGGGCTTTCAACGGGCTAGGCTTCGGAAGGTCTCAGCCTGGTTTTTGAACTGTTTCAAGCCAGGTCATTATGCCGGCCCAATTCAAAACTCTGAATTTTCAGCCCCGAGCCTGGCCCATTAACTTCTCTAGTGGAGACTCTTCAACCATGAATGGAACAATTGTGCAGCAATCCAGACTGTCCAAATCGCTCACCTAACTCTGTATTAGAGTTGTACACAAGCCGAGCTAGCTTGAAAAATCCGCTTGGCTTAGCTCGATCTAGCTCGGTTTGACTCGACTTGAGCAACGACTCGGGGTGAGCCAACCTTCTCATGACTCAACTAATTTGAAAACAAGCTGAGGGCGATTAGAGTGGAGCTGGGCTCAACTCAAAGCTCAAGTTCAAGCTCGGCTCACTCAAGCTCGGCTCGGCACAGCTTGAGTATAATTTCAAATTTTATATATATATATATATATATATATATATATATATATATATATATATATATATATCTGTGTGTGTGTGTGTGTGTGTTTAAAAGAATCCTAAAGTAACTTGCCTATCCCTTTCTTTCCCTTTCTCCTTTACAAGCCCTACCCACCCCGCTGCTGCGCCCGAGAACCAATCCCTCCCTCTCTCTCTCTCTCTCTCTCTCAGCCCAACTCGGCCGTGTTGCTTAGCTCGACCTACCCAACTCAGAGCTCACCCATTCAACCATTCGAAGTTCGTCCTCTTTATTTCTCTCAACTCAACAGTAAGGTATACCAAATATTTGATTTTGTTTTTCCTTCTTAATTTATGTAATTGTTTGAAAATAAAAAAATCTTAAATCCCAAAATTGAGATTTGCGGTTTGGATTTGCAAATGGGAAGGTTTGGGGGTCGGGTAGGGGCTGCTGGGTTGGGTCGGCTGGAGCTGGGTTAGTTTGAGTTGGGACTAGGTTGGGTCGGGGGTGGGGTTGGGTTTGGGGTCAGGTTTTGTAGCCGACGTACTTACATTCTCATTTTTCAAAAAAAAAAAAAAAAAAAAAAAAAAAGACAGCTCAGCTCGTTCGGCATGACTCGAACCTAGCTCGCTTGGCTTAAACAGTCAAGCCGAGGTGAGCTAGCATTTCGACCTCAAAGCTCGAGTCAAGTCAAGCTCAAGATGAGGTAGTCACGGAAATGAGCAGAGCCAGCAAGGCAGAGCTCGGATTAACTTGGTTCGATGTACAACTCTAGTATGGATGGTCCATAGATGATAATTTATCATAATAATATTAAGAGAGCGGATTAGGTGAGACATACGGTGGGATGATAATTTAGGGTGAGAAGATAATGTTAAGAGAGCAGATGAGGTGGCCTCACCCAACACAGTACGACCCCTACTATGGGCCCCACCTTAATGCATGTATTATGTTTCCAAACTATGCATCTGTTTCTCTATATCATTTTATGACATTAAAAAAATGAAACAAATCCAATTATCAAGTAGACTTTACCATAGGAAAACAATGTTGATTGACAATTAGTGGGCCACAAAATTTATGAATCAAGCTTGTATTTGGTTTTTCCCTTCATCCAGGCTTACGTGACCTTATCAACAGATTGGTTGGTAAATAAACAGTACTACTGAAACATTGAGCTGCTTACAAAGAAGTTCTTAATTGTAGAGTGGTCAATCACCGGTCTTTCTTATGGTATGGTCCACCAGATAATTGGATTTGCTTCTTTTTTGTATAATGCGCAAAAATGAATGATTTGAGAAAACAGATGGACGACATGGATACATAATACATACATCAAGGTGGGCCCATGGTAACCCCACGGTAAGGCCACATCAGGTCTCACCTAATCCACTCTCTAATGTTAAACATCTTATTCTTTCCTCCCTTCGAAATTCATACCACTCAAATGTTTACTTTTAACAATCAATTATTTTTCATTAATTGGATGGTTAGAATGATCATTGTGGTTTTAGAAATATGATCCATCCACAACGGGACTCACAATTTGGACAGTCTGAGGATAGAGCCATGCATCAGTGAAACATGTGATGAGAAGAGTCACCACCATTTTTAAATTGTGTCAAACTAAAACACGAGTCCGCACCTAGATTGAATAATAGGTTCTAGTCTGCTTGAGGGTTGAACACTAAGTTAAAAAAATATTGTGACTTTTCAACCTTACACTTGACATAGTTGTATAAAAAATCCAAAACGTCCAAGTATCTTCTATTGGATAATTCTAAATATTCCATGTCAAGCATACTTAAAGTTCAAAGCATTGATGTCGCCAAGCTAAAGCATATTAGAAAGTTCCAAGCACTGATTTAGACCGTCTATCATGCAAGGCCAGCTGCCCGCCTTTGATTACCATCCATCTCAACTCATTTTTATCAGATGATCCAAACCATCTAATTTGTGGCATGGGAGGTGTCCAGTCTACATTAATACGAGAAATATCTAAGCATTGATGCAAACAGTCTACCATATGAGGCCCACTACCAATATTTACCATATGTCGTAGAAAAATCAATGTGCACATTAACTACAAAGAAGAGTGAAGACTTGTTTCTTGGCAGTAAAACATAACATCAATGATGTTGTCCACTAACTTAGGGAGCCAACTGTCACCATCCATGTAGTGCCTTGTGCGAGATGCTACTAGGCAAGCATAGTATGCAGGAGGAACTGCAAATATCAAGCTTTGAATAATTTAAATACATTTGTAGATAAAAATTGGACAATCAAGAAACATAGAGAATGAAATAACGATATTTAAACAAACCCATGGAAACTGGGCGTATCTGAAAGCATGACACAAATACAACAGTCATATAAAGGATATGAAGGATTATAACGGCACCAACATCAATTAGACATTCCGAAACACCGTCAGATTTGCAGCAACACATTAATATGACGGCTTATCCACACATGGCATCAAAAGGTGTGAATACTTTGAACCCACTGGATTTCTTAGGCCTATATAGACTGAAAACAGGGTCAAAATATCATAAGGCTTAGTCACCAAATGTACAAACTTTGGAAGAGAGTGTTGTTTTTATCATTATTAACACATTAGTACACACACCCACTGTAAGCCACACCCCACTTGGGAACCGATACCTAGGAAGAGAATGAATATAACTCTATAATTCCTCTAGTAAACTAAAACATTAAAACAAGACCAAAGTAGTGCAAGTGTTTTTATTTATAAAAGGTCAAAGAGTTAAACTTACATGTAGCATAAGTAATTAGTTAACTTTTGCATTGTATGAACTGAGAACTCACTCTCATCTTTATGAAATTATTAATTATGGACATTGGGTGGTGAACTCTAAAGGGATTAGGGACATCGATAACGAGCCACGTGTTTCCCTACCTACGCGACTTATGATATAATCGAGGTGATATGGATTCACCAACATTGATGTTAAAACACACATTAATAAAGGCGTAATAATCATGCATGCATTACATGGTGAAGCATTGTGAGCCTAGAGATGGTCAGGAGGTGTGTGCACTCATGGTCCAGTGTCCCTAGAAGGCTCAACCTGGTGATGGTTAGGCAGCATGTGCACTCATTACCCAGGGTTGAGTCAGCTTGGCCCAGCAATGGTTAGGAGGGTTGTGCACTCATTAACCAAAGATAAGGCCGAGGTTGACATGTGTTGCATTTCATACATCCATACATTAATCAATTAGCTTAGGCAATTGCTTGTATTATATGATTCATTATCTTGAATTGACTGTGATAACATGATGTAACTTAAGAAAATGGTAACACTAGTTAGATACTTACTCCCACATGGAATAGTATTTTAAAACACCAACCAGATACTTATGTTGCAAGTACCTTAAAAGCAGTAGGGAGTGATTTGCATATGTAGTCCCCATCTTCATCAGGCCTTATTGTCAGTTTGTTGATGTGCAGTTATAGGTTGTTTTACCTATTTGCTTCTTCCCTACCCTTTTGTACATCAGCTACAGTGGCTATAATGGTTCTACACTTATAATATACTTATTTTGGACATGTACACACACACACACACACACACACACACACACACACTCACTCACTGATCCCCAGATGAGTGGACTCTATGGATGTTTTGAATGACTATATGTATGATACACTTTTCTTTCAGATAATATATACATTATTTATTTTAAATATTACACTTTTGACTCGATGTCATCTGATTAAGACCCTTAAACTATGCTTTCGCATTAAAAGTGACAAACAAAAAATCGTGGATCGTGGATGTACCCGACCCCTGATTCTTGGGTGATGACAATTCATCCATACCATTTATATGTCCAAACATCCATCCATTCTAGACATCCATCCAACCATCCCATCAATCCATCCATCCCATCTATAGTGTATAATTTTTTTCAAGTTTTTTTTTAAATTGTAAGTTTTTTTCCATGTAAAATGGTAGTGACCCATTCTTATTAAATAATGTAAAACTCAGTTTAAAAATAACTAAAAAGTTAACTGTAAGATTTTTTACATTAAAATAGTAGTGACCCATTCTCATTAATGGTATAGAACTTACAGTTAAAAAAAAAAAAAAAAAAAAAAAAAAAAAAAAAAAAAAAAAAAAAAAAAAAAAAAAAAAAAACTTAAAATCTAAAGTGTTTTGAAAAACCTCTCTTTCGAAACCATAAGTTGGCACAAGCATCCTTACATAGGCATCTCACTGTTCAATTCTCTCGATCCAATCATAGGAGTTGTCGAAACTGAGTCCCTAACTCAAATTTGAAGAAAGAATAAAAAAAATCTCTCTTTTTTTAAATTTATAGCCTATTTACGCAAAATGCACAATTTGTTTTCAACGGTTGACGATATTCAACGAGATTTTGTTAATATTTGTCAACATTGTGGAGTAGGTAGCAACAATGAGTCACAGGGTAGGTAGCAACAGTGGCAGAGTGATCATCGAGTTTTGCTATCACCAATAATTTCATTAAGAAGTCAATGACTTTTGAATAAGATCATTTTGGTATTACTTTATTGGTGACAACAATATGTTAACAATAATAACAAGATATCGATAATATTTTCAATACTAGTTACATAGAAGAAAAGGCAACAAAATGTGGTAGCTCGTTCAATGCGGAAGTTGAATATAGGACAATGAGATATATATGCAATTTGTGAACTCATATGAATTCTATTTATTCTTCATTAACTGCAGTTGTTTAATGAAGATGGGATATGACTTTACATTATGACAACCAAGTAACCACTCATATCGCCAATGATCCCGTCTTTGACAAGTGAACAAAACACATCAAAGTGTATTGTCACTTTATACATGAGAAAGTTTCTTTAAAGGCTATCATAACCAAGAATGTATAATCGAACTTACATTAATTGAAGATATTTTCACAAAGTCTTTATCTTTTGCATAGTTTTCTAGTCTTAATGTTAAGCTAGGCATGTTCAACATTTATGCTCTAGTTTGTGTAGACTAGGCTTTAGGGTCGTCCAAGACTTATTAGGATTATTTCTTTTGTTTAATTTAAATAAGAGGTAGAGAGGCTAGGGCATCATTAAGAAAACATTAGAGGCTAAGGCTCACCTCTATTTGAATCTCCCTCAACTTCTCTCTCTCTCTCTCTCTCTCTCTCTCTCTCTCTCTCTCTCTCTCTCTCCCCTACTTCTACAACACCTCTAAAGGCAATATGTGGACAACTTTTGTTGTCCATGTTGTGAGCCATTGCCAATTGGGATCAAGTGTACATTGAGGCCTACAATTTGACAAAAGATATGGTTAGATCTAATACACATTTGCCACATGTAGGAAATCATTATGGCTACTTAAAAGAGGAAAAGAAAAGGAACAAAGATGAAACGCATCAAACATTCAAAGTTCAACAACTCAAAGAGTTGCAAACCTTAACATTGATCTTCAATGCTAAATTTCTAAAGTAGTTATCATCATTTGGATTATTGATTTCAAATACCCAAGGCATGTCTCTTGGATGCAAGCATTGTGACATAATGCCCAACTCTATTTCACAAATGCCTTTAATCTTTCTTGCAAAATTAGAAAACATAATGTTAGTTAATTTGTTCCATCTCTTTAGGATTGAGGGTCTTCGCTACACTTACCATATGAGTAACTATTCCAAGGTAAAATGATAAGTAGCAATTGGAGCTTATTCTCTCTCCCAACTTTTTAAGTGCATTATTGGCTAGGCTGTGTATTTTGTAAAGAGCCAACCCCCACATCACCAGAGTCAATCAGCATGACGAATTCATCCGAGTGAAGCCACCACTAAAGAGAATGCATAACTTTAGGGTGCATGTGACAAGGCTAATGGTTATGCTATACTTGAACATGAAAGGTAAAAGTCATACCATTCCCATATCTAAACACACTTCACACAATTTTTGAAAAAAATCCTACAAGATCGATACCTGTTAAAAAGAATACTCATGCCCAATATTCCATCACAACTTTTTGCAGCATATGCCAATACAACAAAATTCAAGAGTTAGCTAGTTATTGGTGGAAATCTACTCTGACAAATGCATGTGAAACATGCACACAAGAAATGATCAATGCTTAGATCATCAGTCTTCAAATGCTTGAATGTGTGCATCTGCATTTTTAGTGTTTTGATTGCACGCTAGTTAAATATGAATATTTGCACATAGAACAATCAACACTTACAATAACATGTATAACACTAATATTATATAACGTGTTAGAACAGGTAAGAAAACACCCAACATAGATGTCACAGGTCAAGATATAATGGTGGTGTAAAAGTACATGTGATGATTTGAGCATCAAATGAAGAGATCTATAAAATAGTTAAAATTTTCAAGGAGACGCAGTCATCTTGAGAAACAAACACTAACCGTCTACAAACAATTATAAGCTACAAAATATTTCTTATGGATTGAGAATTTTAGTTTTCAATTAGGCGGTTGAAACTGCATAGGTTTCTAAGGGAAAATGCAAGCTCAAAGGAGTTTTCTAAGTTATAATGCAGACATAGTTAAGCTTTAGGTCTAGTGGGATGGGCACTTTCATCTAAAAGGCTTCATGGCATCAGTGATGGATGAGCCTTAGAATCAATAATTTTAATGCAACCACAGCAACCCATGGATTTTCATAAAAATAACAAGTAGAGAAATTTGTTCCTAAGGTCACGATAACATTTTAAATTTCATAATATGGAAGAGGGCAAGTTTAGGATCTCACCTTTTTTACCATGCCTCTTTCCTAATTCCCTTAATGAAAGAGGAAATATACGATGCTTGAGTTGAAACAACCAATAGAATCATAAGCATGTCAATTATTATTAGATAAATGCATTAAATCAACTAATCGCCTCAGGTGTTGGCAAAACATGGGCTTCAATAGAAGAAAGTTTGTCTTGGACTTGAATTCCAAACTCCTTTGCATACTCATCCTTACTACGTCAAAAAATGCATAATTCGACAGTCCATAACCCTCGATATATCTTATATTCAATGATTTGCAGTATCGAAGAAAGCCATCAAAAATCAAATTTAACGATTCATAATAGTTAAACAATATTTGACTGCATGTCCACAATAGTCGATTGTTATTATCTGTTGAATCCAATATTCAACGGTCCTAAATCCTTAGAAATCTAGTAAACTCAACTGTGTAAAAATGGTCCTAAACCCATGAATCAATAATCGAGTGCTTAGAACCGTCCAATATGAGAAAATTTACAGGATTATTCGATGGTTTCCAATCGTCGAGAAATTATTCGACGGTCCTGAACGGTCGTTCTAGAAAAAAATTATAGGATTATTCGAAGGTTCGAAACTCTCAATTACTTTGGACGTTGATCTCTAACCATCATTTTTTTATTTTTATAGAAAAAAATAATATGTATTTCATGAGGGTTGTGCCCAATACATCCTGTAATAAACATATATTAATACAATACTAAAATAATCCACAATACAATCGATAATACAAACACACACAACAATCAACAATTCACCACAACCCACTATCCACCACAAGCCATAATCTACAACCCATAATCTGGGATCCAAAATTCATCACAATCAATCCATAATAATCAATGCACAAGATGAAATGTAAGAAATGCACAAGTTTAGACCAATGCACAAGATATATCAAAAGAATATAAAATCAACTACAAAGTAATGCTCATAAATGTACTTGTGTTCATAAAATGTAAAACAAATACATAATATATATTAAAAGAAAATTGTAATGTATCTAAGCCACCTAATTTCTGCAAACGTCATCCCCTCCGGAGTATTAGGGTCCTATAGCTCTGCACTCCTATCGAAGATCTCCTCGATGCCTAAAGTATAAAAATTAGAATCTTGATCTTTAGAAGGACCACCACTCCAACTGCGAAGGACTTCGTGTGTCGTAGATTCTTTAGAAGACACCTCCTCCATTCACATTTTGAAGAGAGGAATCTAGAATTGGTGCCTTGCCCACTCGCCTCCTAAAAGCATTCACATCGCTCATTTCCTGTTACAAAGTAATAATTATAGAATTAAATTACAACAACTCATGCAAAATTAAATTTGTAACTTTTTTAATCATACGAGTCATACACAGTGAAGTTGTGAGATCAACTGAGAGGATGACTGCGAGATCGAATAAGAGCAAGAACTTACGGACGACTGTGTCATCGAACTCATCTGTTGCATCAACATCTCCATTTTTTATTAATATTGAAAAGTTGACTTCTCATGTCCTTGAACTAACCTCGGATAAAAATAGTATAAAGTAGTGACGTCTTTGAGACGCTCGCTCTCATTCCTTGAACACGGCCTCTCTTATCTTCTCCAAATACCTAAGTATTCTTGGTTGGCAGTATTATTTTCATCAACTGTAACAACTCATCGAAACTCTTATGGGACCACTGATGTCTACTCTTCATGCTCAACAATTCAACTGTAACAAAAAATTTAGTATCCTCTACTTGGCACGATGGATATAAGGGTTATTTAACATCTTCCATTAACTTTTTGTACTAAATATCATCTGTTGAATCATTCGGAACATGAGAATCGTTTCGGTCAATGTATGTAGTTTCTGCTTCAAACTCCTCTTTATTGTAACACTTTTTTTCCATCAAAACGTCCAACTACGTTATTTATTATATCAGTCATCCTTGAGAAGGAATCTTCATTACAATCAATAGCAGACGTGCTAGCCCCAATAGTTACATGACTTTGACTCCATTATTTACCATGGTAGATTCATATCGTGTAAGATGTATCCATACTGTCATAGATTAAATGTTTTGTAATTTCGCCTACACTTTTTCTCGATATTTTCACATTACAACATTTGACACAATAACAATAATGATAGTCGTCATGCCCTAAACTCCGATGATTTTCTTTTAAGTATGTAATGAATGACAAAACACCTTTTAGGTATTTTACTAAAAATTTATGTTTCAACATCTACTCTTTCCTTAGAATCATGGCCGTTGAAGACATCATTTGGCAATTGATTATCCTACACTAAAAGAAATCCAAGCTTATAACCAAGCACGTGGATTGGGCACGTCTAATATAATACATTCATCCACAATAAGCATTTAAATGATAATTAATATAAGGGACAAGTAACATTGATCAATAGTACAATACAACTACAATAAAAATTTATAAATACAACACAACCATAACATTTTTATGAAACGATTAGCACCCTCAAATGACTTGCAGTCTTAAGTCCTTATACTGGCCACAAACATATGATATATATTCTTTCATACCACGTAGTTGCACTCTCAATTGGATAAACTCTACAAGTAGGGATCCATGCCTAGCAAGTTCGATAAGAAAGCGAGATGCCCCCTCAAATGCCTTGCCATTGTAAGTGATTAAACTAGCTACAATTGAGAGTGGCTAGTTTTTTATGAAACGATCTGCCCCCTCAAATGCCTTGCACTCGTAAGTCATTGTACTGCCCACAAACATATGATATACCTTTTTTCATGCTGCATAATTGCACTCTCAATTGGATAAACTTTACAAGTGGAGATCCATGCTTAGCAAATTTGGTAAGAAAGTGAGACGTAGCATCCAACATCCTCTTTGTGGCTTCATATTCGATGATCATGTTTGGAATCTTGTAGAAAGAATATAGTTGATTATATTCAGGTAGGTCCTGATCAGACGAATAATTCGCTAATGCATTCTACGAGAGAATGTTTATCAAATCGGATAACTCTTTGGTCCAACGTGAAGAAGATAGGTCAAGTAAGTCCAACTGCAATATCTCATTAAGGGTCAAGCGTGCTTCGGCGATAGAGGCGATGAGGATGATACGACCGAAACTTGATAGTACTGTACAGGATGAGTTTCATTGTTAATTAAAACCGTTGATAAGTTGTTTTTAAGACTTTACTTAACTAACTAAATCAGTCACCCATCAAAGATTGGATACATTGTAATGCTTTCATAATTAATAATCAAGTCAAAATTCAGGCAATATCTTCCCATATCTCTCCAAATATGCTTATTTTAAAGTTGAATCCCATGTTAAGTATCCACACTAAGTTATGATACTTAACATGAGAAATAAATGTGAAATACATATCTGAAGAGAAATTAAAAGTTTACGTGTGGAATAAGCATGTGTATTTAAATGATTAAAATGAAAGTACTACAATATATCATACCTTGAATTTTCGAAAAGGATAATTTGAGGATTTCTATGCCTTCAAAAACACATTGCATCTATGCATGGAAACATAAAAATTCTAAAATGGGCAACTGATTATCCTATACTAAAAATATCTAACCTTATAACCAAACACATGGATTGGGCGCGTTTAACATAATACATTCATTCAAAATAAACATTTAAAGGACAATTAACAAAAAAAGACATTTAACATTAATGAATAGTACAATTAAAGGAAAGAGATGATCAAGTTTATACAAATTCACACATTTCTGCCATACACCAACTTGTAACTTAACATATTGTGATCCTTCATACACTATAATGTCTTACAGTAGATCAGGATCTGAGGAGTTACAAGTTGGATTATGCAATGATATGCTTAAGTAAAGGGCATACTCTATGGAAGATCTGATAACAAAATTAACTTTCAACAAGTCTGGTGAGCTAGGGTCTGCAAACTCAAATCTCCAAATCATAACTAAGCCATATGTCAAGTCCATCATCCAAAGTATATTAACCATCATCTCAAATTCATAGCATATAAGACTACAACTAATTTCAATTGAAATAACCTAAAGTATGATAAAGTCTATAGCATGTAAGATAACATCAATTTACCTCTAAATATCAAATAGATATTAAGAAATACTTAAATTAAATTATCACATGTAATTTATTTTATAATAAGGTTCAACATGAATATTATACTAAGAAAGTAACGAGATTAAAGAAACACACTAAAAATTGACTTTTTCAGGTTGAGCTCTTTTACTTTTTGAAAACCTTTTAGCTAAGAAGGTTGGACCTGCTAATTAGCAGACACATATGTGTCAGATGCAACTTGTCTAAGTTGACTTAGACTCGGTTGAGTCTGATCGGGTTCAAAATCATGAGTTAACATTAAAATATGTGTGACTTGGCTTAAGTCAACTGAGTCAACTCAACTTAGAACTGACCAAGTCGGTCTATAACGATGAGAGAGATCTTTTTTGCATATGAGTTATAGGTATCACACATGCCATGTGTGTGAGTGAATCTTGTGTAAATTCATGGTGAGTATATGGATCACACATATGCCATGTGTGTGAGGGCATCTCATCTATGTGGGAGATTGCTAAAACCTAAATCTGAACGGATAATTCTAGCCATCATTGTCTGTAGTTGAATTTATAACAATGAAAAGATAAAAGAAATTATCATTGTACATAGAATTGTATCCCACCAATGTGTCACTCATCCATGACATTTGTACAATGCACATGGCAGGCCCTATGAATGAGGTAGCTCCAGTTAATTAGGTAAGACTGCAAGTTGAGTTAGACCGTTAATTCTACATTAAGTTGAAATATGTGGGACCTAATGCATTCATGTATCTATTTTTTTTTATAACATGTGATTTTCATTGTGGGGATTAATCAACTAGTATATTGGTGGAAAAATGTCCTTACATGAAAAATCTAATATTCAGTCATCGATAGCTCTTTAGTCTTATTCTACCAAGAGAAAATACACTATAAACCATCTAATATAAGAGTATTCAGACTATCTAAATTTTAACTACTCAATCCATGAACAGTTATTCCTATCTACGCTACACATAAATAAATAAATTAATCAAATCAAATTAAATTAAAAAATTACCTGAAAGGGGCGTCGACTAAGAATCAAGAATAGATAGATGCAAGATCTAACAAACCAAAAGGGCAAACCTAAATTCAAAGAATAACATAACGTTAACTAGAAAAAAGAACCCCTTTCTCTGAGTGCCTGATTATCATGTGCCTCTTCACTATAAAGTTCTATTTTCTACAAGATTTTTTTCAGTAACAAAATGAGGGCCTATACCTCATCAATGATCTTCTCCTTCTTAAAAGGACGTTGATGAGCAGCACCCATGATTTGGGCAACTTGCCACTCATTTCAATTCTTGAAATATCGCTGCCCTTTAACTATTTCACAAACCTAACAGAAAATTACCATTCACGATATTGAAAATTGAAATTTAACGCATGCATGTGAAAATGCAAAGTAAAGAAGTTGTAATGAAGAAGAAAAATGATGATTATAGGACAACAATGGCAATATACCTCCATAGGCAAATATGTTGGTCTGGTATCATGGCCTGCTACAAGACATGACCAGGAAGTGTAGCTAATTTTATATGTATCTTTGTAGACACCCCACCTTCGGCTACACTGTTGGTAGAGATAGCTGGATGAATGGAGGACCATACCCCCAAATCTCAAGTCCAAACTCAGTCAAACTCACCCTTGTAAGCCCCAATCCATAGCCCAACTCAAGCCTGAACCCAGTCAACCCACCCCTAAACATCAGCCTAAAAAACCCCCCATAAGAAAAGCTAGTAAAAAAATCCTAAAAAAGTCAAACTCACTAAGTCAACCCACTGAGTCAACCCGCTGAGTTAACCCGTTGAGTCAACCCGCTGAGTCAACCCGTCGAGTCAAAACACCGAGTCAACCCGCCGAGTCAACCCGCCGAGTCAAATCACCGAGTTGACCCGCTAAGTCAACTCACCGAGTTAACCCACCAAGTCAAACAGCAGCCTCGAAAAATGACCGTACCACGCGCTGAAAATAGAGGAACGTCCGTATGGGCGGCCCACAGCGGGCCGCCCAAAAATATTTACAGGTTCTACCACTGCCCGCTGCTATAAATACCCCCTTCCCCTTCTCATTTCACAAGCCACTTCCCTCTCTTCAGTCCGAGAGCTTTGAGTCCACCTCTCCATCCTTTAGCCCATTCCTCCACCAAGGAGAGCCCGAGTGAGGAGATCCTAGCCCTGGTCCAGCCCAGCCTGACCACTGGTCCAAGTCTCCCAAGCCATCCAAGTCTTGATCCAGCCACTCGAAGCCAATCCTTGCGACACCTCCGTCCATCTAGCTGTTCCTTACTAGCATCATCTCATTTGCATCTAGCATAAGTGCAACATTTACTTTTCTTCCAACCCCCCTGCTTCACTGTAAGCACTTTGATCATTCAAACACACAGCATGCATCTCGCATAAAGCACCTGTCAGTTCGAGCGTATGCTCTGGGCTTGCCTGTTAGTGGAACTTGCCCATCAGAAACTCTTACTGTTCAGACCTGCATTCATGTACATATCACTACGAGCACTTTGAATATTCAAACACACAGCATGCATCATCTCGCATAAAGCACCTGTCAGTTCGAGCGTATGCTCTGGGCTTGCCTGTTAGTGGAACCTGCCCATCAGAAACTCTTACTGTTCAGACCTGCATTCATGCATCATGTCATCTATGAGAATGTACGATGATTAAAACAGACTTTCAAGTGTTAGTTCGATTCTGTGAAGTAGAGACCGTACTTCGGTACGGGCAGTGTGTGGGGTGCTTAACCTCTTCCCACCCTGTAACCGTGATCCCTTACCTCGAATCTCTGGCCGCAGATCAATAGGAGTCATTTTAGAGGAAGGAATTTTTGGACCCCCTTCTCTAACGTTTCTACGGGGTCTAGCCGACTGTAGATTCAAAGTAACTGGCTAGTGGCGACTCTGGTCTTATATAAACTCATTTAAACACATCCAGCTTAACACAACAACTAAACAAAGCTCTCGAGAACGAGGCAAGCCGGTGGCACAAACGACGATTCGCACTCACGCATCCTCCTCTCCCTCTTTTCCCGAAAGGAAAGGGACGAGAACGTCGTGTGGGAGCGCGGAAACGGCGAGGGTCCACAGAATGGTGACTCCGCTGGGGATAAGCTAGTCCCACTAGTCGTGATCCAACTTGAAAAATAGAATCCTCCACATACTTGAAAGTCATTAGTCCTCATACAATCTCATCTGCATAGCATTCTACCCAAAACCCAAAAAAAAAGAAAACCCTAAACCCCAAAAGAGTAGAGCATAGTCCTCACCATTGCGCCTCCTCGGGCTCAACGTGTTCGGAAATAATTTTCCTTCCACAGCATAATCTGCACTCGGGCACAGCAAGCCATGTCCAACCACGAAGAAGAAACTCATCTCTTCCCTGCTCTTGAGATGACCGAAGCGCAACCTCAAGCGCAACAGCCCATTGATAATACGCCAATTATACAAGAATTGGCACAAGGAATGAGAGCAATGCAAGAAATGCTCTTGCAATTCATGCAAGCACAAGCCACCGCAGCAGCCAACAATCAGGTTGGCCCAGTTCAGCAATCTCAGCAGCCATGCCGGGTCCCTCCGGCCTCCAGTTCAAATCAAGCACAACCATCGGAGTCTGCCCAAGACTACCGACAGCAGTCATCTCAGCCCTTCGCTATGGGGCATCCTCCTCAGTACCTTCCTGCAACGACAAGGCCGTCTCAGAGCACTCCTGTCGCAGGGACTTCCAGTCAGCTTCCAGTCAATCTTGCAAACAACAGTCTCAGTAGATTTCAGCATGTCCCCACCGATGGGACACCTTTTCAATTTCAGCACATCCTCGCCGATGGGATTTCAATTCAATTTTCAGCAACAGGGACAGCACTGGCGAATGCCCACAATGGGGTCAGTGTCAAGCCCACATCAATCAGCGGATAATGGCGAATACCCAACAAGGGGGTCACTTCCCAGCATCTCAGCCTCCTGCAAACAGTAGCACTTTTCAATTCCAGCACATCCCCGCCGATGGGATTCCAGTTAATTTTTAGCAATCTTCAATTCAATAAACTCCAGTTAATTTCCAGCAATCTTCAATTCAGAAATCTCCAGTTAATTTCCAGCAAGTTCCAGTTCAACCTTCAGTACAGTCTTCAGTTCAGTTACCATCATTTCAAGCACAAGTTCATCAAAATCCAGTTCAATCACCAAATCAACTTCAGCAACCCGCGGTTGCTTTTCAGCAAACCCATAGGGTCGAAGACATCGACCACTATGCCGAAGAGGAACGTGCCTTACTCCAAGAGGCACCAGTCGCTCGAACGGATCACTCAGGACTGGACGAGTTGCAGGAGCAGTTCCAGATCTTGCAAAATCAGCTTCAGCGACAACAAGGAATCGATCTACCTTCGACCAAGTTCAGAGACTTGTGTCCTTTCCCAGATGCTCAAGTACCTCAAAACTTTGAGGTACCAAAATTCAAAAGATACGATGGCAGCGGTTGTCCCACAGCACATCTCAAGGCCTTTTGTGGAGAGCTGAGTGCAATCTCAGGAAATAAAGGGGCCCTCATTCGTTTGTTCTAAAAATCTCTGAAGGGCGATGCCCTAGATTGGTACACCTCATTGGACTGTCATCGCATCAGGACATGGGAACAGCTTTCCCAGGCTTTCGTAGACAGATTCGCGTACAATCTCAACATGGCACCCAGAAGAGCTGACCTCGCGGCTCTCAGGCAAAGGAGTGATGAAACGCTATCAGCCTATGTGGGACGTTGGCGAGCTATAGCAGCCAGAATGCGGACACCTATCGACAACGAAGAACAAATCTCCATGATTGTTCATTCAACATATCCTGGCATATCTGGATATCTCATCTTGCATCCATATGCGAATTTCTCATAGTTGATCCGTGCTGGAGAGCAAGTTGAAGAAGGAATCCGTGTCGGGACGATCTCCCCATGGCATCATCAAGCCACTCCAGTCAAGAGGAACAGAGTGGAAGGAAGACCTATCGGGTATGGGAACGAAAACCGCAGCGGTTCTCCTCCCTGCCCGACAGAGCTAAACAACATCAGCACCACTGCTAAGGGTAATCAATACGCTCCTCCACAGGGACATCAACAACATCAGCAGAATCAGGTTCAGCACCAACCTCAGAGGTATCAACTACGACCGAATCCTCAACCACAGCCACAACCACCTCGACAGCAGCAGCAGTTCAGAGGAAACAGTTAATACCCATACCAGAACAGGCAGAATGTTCCCTTCATCCAAGCAGATTGCCTACTGGTAACTCCGCACGTGTGGAGTAAACTTTGTAGGGCCCACAGTGAGTTACGTATTTAATCCACTCCGTCCATCCATCTTAACAGAAAATTTTAGGTATGGTGCAAAAAAATGAAGCATATCAAAATCTAAAGTGGACCACACCACAAGAAATGTGTGAACTGAATGTCTACCATTGAAAAATTCTTGGAGGACACAGAAGTTTTGGATCAAGCTGATATTTGCGTTTTCCCTTCATCCATATCCATGTGATCTAATGAACAGGTTGGATGACAAATAAACATCACTGTAGGGCCTAGGAAGGTTTCAACGGTGGAAATCATTATTCCCACTGTTTCCCGTGGCATGGTCCACTTGAGATTTGGATATGCTTAAATTTTGGGCTCAACCACTAAAATGAGCTGGAAAAACTTATGGACGGAATAGATAAAGCACATACATTCTAGGTGGGCCCAACTGAGTTTACTCCCGCACGATAAGAACGTGCAATCCAATTCCCCGTCCCCTTACTTTGAAAACCCCCCCAAATCCCTCATTCCCTCTCACTCTCTGCCGTCTCCTGCCCCTCCTCTCTCTCTCTCTCTCTCTCTCTCTCTCTCTCTCTCTCTCTCTCTCTCTCTCTCTCCAAAAATCCAATGAGCAACAAGTAGGGTATTCAGTTTTTTTCTGGTTTAGGCTAATAAAAATCCTAATATTTTTATTAGGATTTTAATTTAGGCTTTCTGCTTTGAGTTTTCTTGATGGATTGGTATTTAGTTCAGGCTTTTGATTAGGTTTTTGGTATGGATATCCTTCATTGTTGGGTTATATGTTCGGTATTTGTGTTTGCAGGTAAGCAAGGTGCATGCACTCTATCACTTTGATAAGTCATGTTCCATTTTCTAATTGGGTTGTTGAAATTTTCTTAAGGTTGCTTCTGGTAGAGGATTTTACTTTTCTTTAAATGACTACGGACTGGTTCAAATGTGTTTGATGAAATTCCAATGAGCAACAAGCAGGCCACGTGTTTGATGAAATTTCTGAAACAAATGTGTGTAATTTCATTATCCCGTGAACAACAAGCATGTCACATGTTTGATGAAATTCCTGAAACAAATGTGTAATTTGATTACCTAGTGAGCAACAAGCATGGCACATGTTTGATGAAATTCCTGAAATAAATGTGTGAAATTTAAGACTTAGAAGGTTCAAGATTAGGGACCCGTGTCTTTGATGGACCACAGATCTTGCATTGGTTGTATCTGTAATACCATCCTTTATGCGTGAGGGTTTTATTGGCGTTTCTCCCTACATGCAACGGAGGGTAATTCTGGAATCTTAAACTATGGCTTTCTTGTTTATGTTTTCCTGTTTTGGTAAATCTCAGTTATTGTATTTCCCGTTTTCAGTTTTTTTTTCTGGTTTTGAATTTTCTTTTTGGATGTTGTACTGCTTCCTTTTAGAATTCCTACTCATTGGCTTTCTCTTTGATCATTCCTTTTTGTTTCTTTTGGACACCAAGGTTCCATGCCAAACATGGGAACCTTCTGTTTCTATGAGTTCTATGGTTCTTGATTAGATTCATCTGCAATTTCTTTGTTAAGAGGGGGTTTTGATGGTCATGGGTATGATCTCGCCTTTTGAGATTAGTCATGGTTATAGATATCTATTGTTATAACTTGAAGTTGCTTTCTAATCCAGATTGATTCTCTTGCAAACCCGAGGCTTCTCAATGCAAATAAGGTATTATTATGAGAATTGTGGGAGTGCGAAGGATGCCTCTCACATGTTTGATAGAATGCCTGTACGGCACATGGATTTGGCATTTGATGATAAGTGGGTTTGTTATTTATGTTGATTTCGTTGGAATTTTGCTTTATTTGTGATATAGATTTATCTGTTTTGGTGAGAAAGGGGCTTGATTAGATTTGGTGGTCTGAAAAGACCCACACACAGTTGGTGGACCCCACAGAGATGGGGCCACACAAGATCCATTAGAACAGATTTTCAGTTTTCATCTTGTGCAGAAATTAGCCGGGCCCATTTTTGGGTCCGATTCATGATCACATGGGGTCCACTCTGGGCGAGAGGATGTGACCTTTTGATAGCCCTATATATGGGCATCAAAACCCCTAAGGTGGGGGCCCGCTGAAAGTGTGCCTAGAATTTATGGTGCAAGGCCCAATATGGGTACTTGGAATTTCTGCACAGTTTCTGCACAACTATTGCTGGTCCCATTTTGGGTGTTGTTCACCGATCACATGGGTTATCAACGAGCTAAAAGAACTATGGTCCATGGCTCTGCCGATCACAGCCATGAACTTGGTCATCTATGTCCGGGCTATGCTCTCAGTCTTCTGTTTAGGACGGCTCGGAAGCTTAGAACTCGCCGGTGGGGCCTTCGCAATTGGTTTCACAAACATCACCGGATATTCGGTCCTTTTTGGACTTGCTTCTGGACTCGAACCCGTCTGTAGCCAAGCATATGGGTCCAAGAACTGGGACCTGATCACCCTGTCATTGCATCGAATGATCGTGATCCTACTTATTGCAAGCATACCCATCAGCTTGTTATGGCTAAATATCACGAAGATCATGGTTTTGGTGGGCCAGGACCGTGAAATCATGGCGATTGCTACTACTTACTGTGTGTACTCTTTACCTGATCTGGTGATCAATGCATTTTTTTATCAAGTTTGTGCAAATTCGAGTTCAGTCAAGGCAAAATGACCAAATTGATCCTAAAATGTGTACAGTTAGATTGGATTTTTTTTTTATCAGTTTGTGCAAATAGGGTCCTATGGTAGAGTGATCCAAACCGTTGAGATGACTGGGTTGTGCATGGATACATATTTTGGATTGGAAGATCATCACTATCAATCTTTGGCCTTTTACATTTGTGGTCGAATGTGGACTGTGATTGTACTTTTTTTAACCATCTGTTTTCAGTTCATGAAATGTTATCATGGAGTGTGCCCGAATACGGCAGGCGCATGGGTCCAGAACTCGGAAATGCAAGGGCTCGAATATGACATACGGAGGCTTATTTACTGGAATGAAGTTTTGCAGTATCTGTGAGTTGTCAGGACCTCATACTTAGAGCTAATTGTTTTTCTCTGCTTTTTTTTTTTTTTTTTTACTTGTATGCGGGAACTACCTCTCGTCATTGAAATTTGATAATCATTAGATAATTTGTCTTCGTTTTTCTTTTGCCTTTTCCTGTTGATATACATCTCTACATCAGCTCACAGGAGAGATTCCTTTCAATATTGGGTTTTCGCAAGTTGCAACATTTTATGATGCCAGTAACTTTCTTCACTTTTCAACTCAAAGAATGGGAGTTGGGTCTAGATGACTTGCTTTTGTAGTCTTTGGGACTCCTTTCAATGCCCTACTTATGACTATAAAACTAGGCAAACTGAATCACATAACTAGTGTGTGGCCTGCTGGTAGACGCTGATGTCTTGCATGTTTGAAGTAATGAGTTTGAATCCCACCAACATCTTGCATCTTTTTATTTCAAGATGAATTAACGCTGCGAGTGACTTGGTTCGGGTCATTCTAAGTCGTGCCAACTCGACCGAGTAGGTGATCCAACTCAATGAGTCATGCTGAATTTGAATCAAGTCGAGCTCTTCAGTGAGTTTCATGGTGTCTCCGCTTGATTTCTTGCCAAGTCGAGTTGACTTGGACGAGTTACAACTTGAGTCACTGAGTTTTAGAACTATGAGTTACAAGCTAGGTTCAAATGGGCCTCAACTTGGGGGCATACCTACCCTACATTCTCATGAAAGCTGATCAAGGATCAGTCACAAAGCTTGCCGATGGCACCATGGTCTACTGTTTACCATGAAAGCGTCGGTGTGATTCTCAACCATACCTGAATGCATCGAGGTGGCTATGGTGCATCTGATCACATGGGACCATGTGGCCATCACCACAGATATAATCTCTGTTATATTCGTCACAACATTGCCATGTTCTTTTCTAGTACAAGTGGACCTGGATATGTGTAATCTTATCATTTTCTTATGCCTTCATTAGTAACAAAATCCCAATTTTATATTCCTATTATCTGATTGATGAAATTGTCAAACACCTGTATGCTAAAATAAAACAGTAAAATATAGCTAACTGAATCTGTAGCATCTTTGATGCATTATTAAAATCCATATAGAATGATTATGGTACTTTTTTTTTTTGGTAATTTAGCTGCAATTAACACATACCTAAGATGCCTTTTGGGCTTGGTATGAACATTGCAACATGCAAGGTCATTTAAATAATGAAATTACCCATTTGCTAATACACATTATCTATGATGCCTAATATTATGACATTTAGCTAATGGTATTGAATGGTAAAACATTACCTATGGATAGGATCATCTGATTAGTGTGATTTTTGGGCTACGTTCCATCCGCAGAGGTCCATGATTTTTGGTTTTATGGATTGACGGATGCATGCTGCGGGTGCAATGTGTAGATCCATCGATGTGACGTACCATAAGTAATGCTGCGAGAAGACATTCTCCTGCCTGGTTAATTTCCTAGGTGCCAATGATTAGTTGCATGTTCCTATGTTAACGACTTGGCCTTTCCCACGTTCATGAATGTGTTCTAACCTTGGAATTAGGAGATGAACACATGAGATTGTTTGAGTCACTAATTGCATTTAACTTCAACCCATTTTTCTAATACGAATTCAGAATCTCATCAATCCCTATATAAATGCATCTTAATAACTCAGGGTTTCTCCTGAAAGAAAAGCAAAATTCCCACTGATTTCCATCTCCATTTTTCGATATCCATGGCTACAGCCAAGTTCCTTCTATGTTTGTTCTGGGTAACCTTCCTTCTCCTTTCCTCTCTCCTCACTCTAGTTCCAGCACAAATACGAAGGCGGGCCACAGATCCAACATTGGCAGCCACCACAATCAAGCAATTTCTCGACCCGCAGAACAAGGTCAGGGCACGACGTGGCCTCCCTCCCCTCAAATGGAGTATCAAGCTGGCAAGTTTTGCAAGGTGGTACGCTGGTCAAAGGCAGAACGACTGTGCTTTGATTCACTCAGTGGGAGACTTGGGAGAGAACCTCTTTCGAGGAGGCGGGAGGCGTTGGAAGCCAGCAGATTCAGTTGCTGCTTGGGCTGCTGAGGAATCCATCTACGACTACAAAACAAATCAGGGTGTATGATGCCAGTAAATTAGGTGTTGTATATCTCTAAAGAGTTATACAACACCTAATTTTCTCGTATGAGTTGTATGGTCTCACAGTAGTAAAACATACATCAGACACTGATGGAGCCTGTCTTGAAATCTATAGGTATTTGCAGAGTGATAAGCTGGCAGGATCCATTCCCCCCGAGCTGGGCAATATGACAAATCTTCACTATCTGTAAGGAAATGTTATTTTGTTATTTACCTGTGTGGAAGTTGGGAAAAAGAGTTAAGTTGACGGTGGCGAATCGGTGCATGTGCAGGGAGCTGAATGATAATCAGTTGTCTGGGCATATTCCCCCTGAACTTGGGAGGCTTGTAGACTTGTTTGACCTGTACGACTTGTTTAGAGCTTCCTATAGTTGTTTTACCTTGGCTCAATTGTGTTTGTCTCATTTATTTGCTCTCAGGGATTGTTAAAATCTGTTATCCAGGTAACTAAGTGATGCAACTCTTTTGCAGGAATGTTGCTAACAACAATCTTGAAGGGCTAATCCCTGAAAATTTAAGCTTATGCGTGAATCTTAATAACCTGTAAGCAGTTAATTTTTCTCCAGTTGCTTGGTTTTATGGTTAATTTATGTACTGCAAATCATCATTTTAACATGGGTTTGGTTGCAGCAATGTGTATGGGAATAGACTGAATGGAACCATTCCACGTGCATTCCAAAAGCTTGAGAGCATGACAAACTTGCGAGTCCGATCCTGTCTCATTGGAATTTACCTTTTTCATTATATTTTCTTGTGTTTTCAATGTAGCTAAAAATGTGTGCATTTGTGTGCATGCTTGCGTTTTCAATGTAGCAAAAAATAGCTTCATTGCATTTCTTGATTCAGCGATTGTGCTGCTAACTATTGGATTTTTGCTAGTTCCAATTGCTTGGAAAGATCTCATGGTGTTTTCAATTACCTCTGACAGGAATCTATCATCAAATAGCCTCAAGGGTCCCATCCCTATTGAGCTGTCCCGAATCGGTAATCTGGATACTCTGTGCGTACCAACTTCCACTGAATTCCAATTTATCCCATTTGCTGCCATTGAATGTCACCTCTGAATGCTAGGGATGTTTTCTTCAGGCTGTTTCAAACAACAAGATTAGTGGGGTTCTATTCCGGCTTCCGTTGGTGACTTGGAACATCTTTTGAAACTGTAAGTTCAGTTATTGGCCACTCGTCTTCTTCACTTCCTTTCATTGACATTCTTGTTTTCTTTCAGAAATTTGAGCAACAATCATCTAGTTGGACCAGATCGGATTATTCGGCTGCTTGAGTGGGTGTGTTCAAACAATGTTCGAACAAACATTCAAATAGGGTGGCTTTGTTCGAACTCGATTTGCTCTGGCCCAATCATGTTCAAACATATGGATTTTGAACAATTTTTATGAGTTCAAACAAGTTCAAACAATTTCACTTTTTTTTCTTGAAAATATTTTTTCTACTACTAAATAGTAAGTACTGATTTGTTCACAAATTACATATCACATATGAAAAATCACAAGGTTTAAAGTTTCCCATTTCATAAATTACATATCACAAATGACAAATCACAAGGTTTAAAGTTTCCCATTCCATAAATTACATATCACAAATGACAAATCACAAGGTTTAGCCACAAGTAAATCTCCAATGAACCACACCACAAGAATGACATTATAATGGCATTAAACATCACTATGGACTCCAAGGAGATTTCAATGGTAGAAATTTCTCTACCGCCTTTTCCTTTAGTGCGGCTCATTTGAGTCTTGGATCCAGATCATTTTAGGATTTTTGTATTCAATAGGAGGAAGAGCTGAAGACAAAGTATGGAGGACTTCGACCCAAGTTACCTCCAATCTAAGTAACTATCGTTTCTCTTGCTTGTAAATTGGTTTCAGTGATGCTGAATACATTTATATGCTTATTAGTTTTGGATTTCTAGCTATTTTTATTTTCAGATCAGTCCACGCTCTTACTTCGACTCTACTGACTAAAAATTTCTTTGCTCGCTGGCTTTGTTTGTGAATGCTCTATCCAAAGAGGATCAAATGGAATTGCCTCCAGGTTTCCGATTTCATCCCAGTACTGAAGCTTCATCATGCATATATAATAGTTATCAAGCTTGTCACCTAGCATTTCTTACGAGTAGGTGGTGCTTCATTGTCTTTTGTTGTTGTTTTTCCTTTTTTGTTCTTACATTATAATACTGATACTCTTTATGTTTTATATTCTGGATTTTGCAGGTGGGCCAGTTGATGGATTTGCTAACGTATGAGGTGGAAGTAGCTATAAAGGAAAGATTAGAAATGAAGGCTAGCTTCACGTATGGTCAAGAGATTGGTTTCAATATTGGGAACAAAATAAAGCCTAGTTGCTCATTCTATGGAGAATGGTTCACTGCAATGTGTAGATTTGTAACAAATATTAATATTATTTTTCACTAGAAATGTAAGGACTTTAAGTTTCATATATGATATAATTATGATTTGTTAGGTTTTAATTTTTTTTTTTGTTTTAAATAATTTGGATGACTATCAGGTGCAATAGATTCAAAAATAAATCCAAACGTACTAGGTGTGCGTTCAGAAAATTTAGCGACGGACCAAACCCGTCGCTAAAATTCCTAAATAAATGCTATCACGCTGTCGCCCATAAATTTAACGACGGACCGGTATCCGTCGCAACAATTTTGTACGACGGACCAATATCCGTCGCTAAATCCGTCGCTTTACATAATTTAGCGACGGGCGTAATTCGTCGTTTAAACGCGACGAACATAATTCGTCGTTTAAAATTTGCCACATAGTAAACTGCGACGGCCCATGCGACGAACCAAATCCGTCGCTAATATCAATTTGCGACGGACTTGGTCCGTCGCAAATATGCGATTGGCGTAGTGTACAGGGAGCTCAGGAAGTTCACTCCACTCACCCAGCCACTTAGTCAAGTCATGACTATGCTGGTACAAAAGCAGTTACTCACTCTGATGACACCTAGGCCTCCTCCTCATCCTCTGCCTCCAAACTACCGAGAAAATGAGTATTGTGCCTACCATCAAGGGCGTGGGCACACCACTGATCGATGCTTTACTTTGAAGAATGCCATACAAGATCTGATCGACGACAAAAAAATCGTCATTTCGGTCCCTGGAACTCCTGCAGCAGCTCCCACCAACATTCTTCAGAATCCTCTGCCTCAACATCCGACGGATCCTAGCTCATCTCGTGGCCCCACCGTCAATAGCATAGAAGAAGGAGAACGCCTCGATCACTTCTTCTCCCCTATCCAATCCATTCATGCCTACACTTATGGGCCGACAAATCCTCCTCCGATCCTGCAAGGGGCAAGTTCCTTCTCTCTTTCAGTATCCGAGCCAGTAGTACTCGAAGGAGCACTTCCATATGATGTACCAGTTGTTCAAGGGGCACCTTACAATCATTCATGCTGGGAACCAGTCGTCCTGGAAGGAGCACAATCATACATCGAGCCCACACACGAACCTGTCATCTTGCAAGGGGCAACTCCAGTTCAAGAACAATCCAATCCGCAATGGAGGGATTATACTCATCAGCAGCAAAAACCCATTATCTTGGAAGGAGCTTCTCCAGTTGAGCCAGTCATATTGCAAGGGGCAAATCCCGGAGGCGTGTCAATCACACTACGATAGCTGGGACGAACAGAGAAACCCCCTGCCATATCAAGAGGACCAGTATTCATTCCATGGGAGCCTCCTGTTCCAGGAACGGTCAATCCATGACCGCGACCTTATGTGATTTATGAAGACAAGCCTCGATATTACCCCTTCAGCACAGGCAACAATGTAGTCCTCAAGGCAAAAACTCCATACGAGGAAGATCTGGTACCCACACCAACACCGTTGCAAGAACCGATGGTCCTAGAAGGCAAAGGGGAGGAAAATTATAAAGAGGTCCCATGACACTATCCAGAATGTGCGGAAGTAGGGAATATGAATCCCAATGGGCGTTGCATCCGAAGAGATAATTAAAACAGAGGAGATCCCAAAGGCGCTCTCTCAGGCCTCAACAACAAAAATGAAGCTGCATACGATGTGGCGACTCAGCTCAAGTTAATCCCGGCTCAAATCTCAGTATGGGAGCTACTCTGCACATCTCACATACACCGAGAAATGTTTACCAAAACCTTGAACGATGCTCACATCTCCTCCGATACGGCACCAGAGATGATAGCATTGATGATTGGACAGCTCCTGGCTCCACGCGCCATCACCTTCACCGATAATGAGTTGCCATCGGAAGGACGCGATCATGGGCGATCCCTCAACATAGCCTTACGTTACAAAGACCTTTACGTCCCACTGGTCCTTATCGATAATGGCTCAAGCTTAAATGTCTGCCCGCTCAAGACTGCGGAACGTCTGGGAATCAGTCCTTCTTCATTCCGACCCAGCACCATATGCGTCAGAGCATTCGATAACACCCGCCGATCAGTGGAGGGGGAGGTCGACATAGAGGTACAGATAGGTCCTGAAATCTCCACTATCACATTCCAAATCCTGGATATATCAGCCTCTTTCAACATGTTGCTCGGACGACCTTGGCTGCACAAGGTGGGGGCTGTGCCATCAACCTTGCATCAACGGGTGAAGTACATCTGTGGAAATCAAGTGATCTCTATCCATGCAAAAAAGGAGCTCATCATTCATTCCAATGCTGCTGCCACTGAACCAGACATCCCGGTCATCGATATCCAGCATTCTGAAGAAGACATCCCATTTCACAGTTTCGAATTTGAGACTGTGAACGCTATCGCCAATCCAAAATCGATAAGGGTGGACCGTGTCTTTTCGCCAGTAGAGCGTCTGAGCCTCAAATACCGAATGAAGAATCATTTCAAATCCAGAAAGATACCGCTGGTATATAACCAACGCAAATGGGGACTCGGATACAGGGCAATCTTCATGGACAAAAGAAGGAAGAAATTTCGGTGCTCTCCCATCCAATTCGTTAAGCCAGGCGAACCTTGCAAAGATCCAGGAGGGAATCAACCGACTGCACTACACAAAGGCCTCCCGATGAGCCTAGTTTGGGCCACGTGGCCCCCCATTCGATGGGATCATATTCTCGAACCATCTAAGCCTCTAGAAGAAGAATGAAATGATGAAGACGAAGAAGGAAGTCAAATACAGCAGCTTCAGGACCAGGTTACTCTGACACCTGCTCCCAACCAGGGGCACAACCTGCCCACTTCAATTCCAGCCAGCCAGGGGCACAACTTGCCCATCTCAGCATCAATCAGCAAGGGGCATGACTTGCCCATTTCTAAAGAATCAACATCATCAATCACCAGCCAGGGGCAGAAGCCGCCCATCTATTGGACCAAGAAGGGGAAATGGCCAGCCCTGGATTGGTCCGATGTCTAGATCCCAAACATGTGTCTCACTGTGGAACCAGACAAACTGCAATGCGAGGTAAGTGATCCAGGAGGGACTGAGTACGACTCAGATCTCGAACCCGACTAGCGAGAAGTCATGGTCATTGGGCCAGACTGTGATTCTTCGCCCGAATCATCAACCCCCACCTCTTCAGGGGAGGAAGTGTGGGGTCCTAAATGGTCATCCGTTCCCCTAACTTTTGAATCAGCCAAAGAGCCATCTGAGGGCTCTGGCTTCCAAAAAAAAAAAAAAACGCCTGTTTAAGCAGCGACCGGAACTTTGGAACAAGTTGGGCTCAATCATGGTCTGCAATGCCCACTTGTTCAAAGTCCCATGAATTTCGAAAATCCAAAAAAATAAAAAACTTTCAAAAGCCAAAAACATCTAGCATTTCCATTTCAGAAAAATCTCAAAAACCAAAAAGCATTTCTTTTCCTGCATTCAATAGTTTGCCAAGTTCGTCTAAAAAGTCACATGAGTTTGAAGTCAAATCATATGATTTTGACATCGAATTAGACTTCGAGCTCATGGGTCTGGACGAAGCTCGGGATGAGGAAGATGATGATCCAGCTCTCGAACTAGAGGATCTCCTCAAAAAGTTCGAATCTAAAGCCAATGTTGTAGCCGATGATTTCGAGATAGTAAACTTAGGGACACCTGAGATCCCTAGGGAAGTACGCATTGGAAAATCGTTGCCACCTGAGATGAAACAGAAAATGATAGAGTTCCTAGCTCTAAGATTGTCCAACTTCGCGTTCTCATATGAAGACATGCCGGGGCTCGATGAAAAGCTCGTTGTACACCATCTGCCAACCAAGGCAGATATGAAGCCAGTGAAGCAGAAACTTCAAAGAATGAAGCCAGAATGGGCTCTGAAAGTCCGAGATGAAGTCATCAAGCAGTACAATGTGGGATTATTGGTAGTCTCCAACTACCCTGAATGGCTCGCCAAAATCGTACCAGTACCAAAGAAGGACGGCAAGGTTCGAATGTGCATCGACTTTGGAGATCTCAACAAAGCCAGTCCTAAAGATGACTTCCCTTTACCACATATCGACACTCTGGTCGACAACATTGCTGGACACAAGATCTTCTCATTTATGGACGGGTTCTCAGGTTACAATCAGATCAAGATGGCCGTCAAAGATCTCGAGAAGACATCATTTATCACTCCCTGGGGAACTTTCTGTTACAGGATAATGCCGTTCGGTCTGAAGAACGCAGGGGCAACATATCAGCGAGCAATGACAGCACTATTCCACGACATGATGAACAAAGAGCTTGAAGTATATGTGGACGATATGATCGTCAAATCTCGTACAATTGAAGGACACTTTGAAGATCTGAAGAAGTTATTCAACAGATTAGAAAAGTACAAGCTCCGCCTCAACCCTCAGAAATGTGTCTTCGGTGCAATGGGAGGTAAGCTCCTCCACTTTATGGTGAGCGAGGATGGCATAAGGGTCGACGAGACCAAAGCTAGAGCAATCATCGAGATGCCCCCTTCGAGAACAGAGAAAGAAATTCATGGCTTCCTCGACAAAATTCAATACATCAGTCGCTTCATCGCAAGCTCACACCTATTTGTGAGCCCATTTTCAAGCTCCTCCGAAAGAACGTTCCAAAAGAATGGAATGATGATTACCAAGTCGCCTTCGATCGCATCAAGAAATATCTCATGAATCCTCCAGTCCTAGTGCCACCCACTCCTGGACGACCACTATTGTTATACATCTCGGTAGCAGCAGAAGCCATTGGCTGTGTCCTCGGCCAGCACGACGAGACCGGGAAGAAGGAACAAGCAATATACTATTTGAGTCGAAAGTTCACCGACTACGAGACCAGGTATTCCCCAATCGAGAAGACTTCCCTCGCCCTAGTTTGGGCAACTCAACAACTCCGTCAATACATGATTGCATTCCCTATTCTCCTACTCACTCACATGGATCCGCTCAAGTACTTGTTCGAGAAACCGGCACTCACTGGAAGGATAGCTAAATGGCAGCTACTCCTGTCTGAGTTCGACATCACCTATGTCACTCAGAAGGCAATCAAGGGGCAAGCCCTCGCCGATCATCTTACGGCCCACTCCCTCTTGGATTATCAACCGCTCAAGACATTCTTCCTTGATGAAGATCTCTTGCTTATCGAAGGGGAAGAAAAGAAGAAGAAAGATGAGTGGACATTATTTTTCGATGGCGCAGCAAATTCTAAAGGGAGTGGTATTGGAGCAATCCTCTACTCTCCAGATGATGTCCCTATTCCTATCTCAAGGCGCATAGCATTCGAATGCACCAACAACATGGCAGAGTACGAAGCATGCATCGTTGGCTTAAGGGAAGCCATAATCTTGGGCGTCAAGAAGCTACGAGTATTTGGAGACTCACAGCTTATCATCAATCAGACCAATGGTGAATGGAAAACCAAGGATGAGAAGTTGATACCATATCATGTGTATCTTGAAAATTTGATCGAGGAGTTCAAAGAAGTCACCTTCTCATACATGCCCAGAGCCAAAAACCAGTTTGCAGACGCTCTCGCCACACTCGCGTCGATGCTCGAGATACCAAAAGGAGCTTCAGAATGGGAGCTCACAGTCGAAATTCAAGAAGAACCTACTTTTTGCCTGCAAATAGAAGAAGTCGAAGCTGTCCCTGATAAACCCTGGTATGCCTACATCAAGCAATATCTCGAAACCCAGGAATATCCAGAGTCAGCAACAGCAACAGATCGCCAAACCATCCAGCATTTTGCCGGCCAGTTCACCATCAGTGGCGAAGTTCTTACAAGCAATCCTATAATCACATCCTCCTTCGATGCGTCGATGAAACATAAGCTGCAAAGATCATGGAAGAAATACACGAAGGAATCTGTGGCCCACACATGAACGGGCACATGATGGCAAAGAAGATTCTATGACTCGGCTACTATTGGCTCACCTTGGAGACAGACTGTTGCCAGCACGTTAGAAAATGCTTCAAGTGTCAGGAGCATGCGAATCAAATCCATGCCCCCTCATCAGAATTATACAACCTGACCACCCCCTAGCCCTTCTCCATGTGGGGACTCGACATCATCGGTAAGATTAGTCCCAAAGCATCAAACGGTCATGAGTACATACTTGTGGCAGTCGACTACTTCACCAAGTGGGTAGAGGCAGCCTCCTACACCACGATTGCAGCATCTCAGGTGATCAAATTCATGAAGAACAACATCATATGCCGGTATGGAATCCCTAATGCTATCATCACAGATAATGGGACCCCGTTCGTCAACAAGAAGATGGATGACTTCCTCAGCAAATTCAAGATTCAAGTCATCGATCAAGCCCCTACCGTCCTCAGATGAATGGTGGGGTAGAAACCACAAACAAGACAATCGTCAGGATACTCGAGAAGATGGTCGTGACCTATCGAGATTGGTCAGATATGCTTCCATATGCACTTTGGGCCTATCGAACGTCTGTACGGTCTGCTACGGGTGTTACTCCTTTCGAGCTTACTTATAGAATGGAGGCAGTTTTGACAGTCGAGGTGGAAATACCATCACTACGAGCGTTACTCGAAAGCGGAATTGAGGAAGGAGAATGGCAGTAGGCCAGATACGACCAGTTGCAGATAGCAGATGAAAAGCGTATGCGTGCGCTAAGTCATTCCCACTGTTATTAGAAAAGGATCGCTCGTGCTTACAACAAGAGAGTCCGAAAAAGAAGTTTCAAGGTAGGCGACATGGTCATGAAGAAGACTCTACCGTCGCACCTTCCGGATCCTAGAGGAAAGTTCAAACCCTCATGGGACGGGCCACTGATTATCAGAGAAGTACTTCCTGGAGGCGCCCTCAGACTCACCAGCATGAGAGGGGTGGATCTTCCTGAGCCAATCAGCGCCGACAAGGTGAAGATCTTTCACGGGTAATGCACCTCGTCGCGCTCAAGGGTACGGATCATGGCCTCCTCATCAGATAACCTCTGATCGGCAGCCAATCTCCTCGACATCATCTCACAATGATACCGAAGTGCAGAGATCTCAGACAGCAAGTGGCCATGAGTGGCCAAAAGGAAACCAGGATCGATAAACGGGCGCTCCTCAAAGGGTTCATATGAACCAGATGAAGAGCCGGCATCTCCAAGGATATCCTGCTCATCCTCATCAGCAGTCTGGTGCCAGCAAGGGATACTTCGATACAAAGACTGCTCAGCAACCCAGTACTGATATGGGGCGGTCGCCATCAGAAGGGTCCACAACTCAAAACCAAGCAGATCAGCAGTCAGATAACTCGCCCAAGATCCATCGACCCGAGTCCTAAAGTCAGAGATCCTAGATGGAAGCGCTTGGCGCCCGATACCCATAAAAGCAAAAAGAGGAACATCCTGCTCATACCCAAACTGCCGCAAGAACCGGGTAGGGTGGTAGGAAAAGTAAGATCGAAAGCCTACCAACATCAGAGGAAGGCGGTGTGCATCGCAAAGCACTGGAGGAAGTGAAAGCCAAGATGACTCCCAACGAACATTCCAGTCAAGAAGATCAGCGAACATCCTGCTATACAAAGGCTCGCTCATCCTAGCAGTATGCGGAAGAAACTCCATGATGTGCCGCATAAGGTCTGGGCGACGGGTGTCAGGAAAAGGTACAGGAACGGTCAGCGAAAGACGCTCCCATAGCCAAACCTGATCATAAGAAGGAAAAGAAGTTCAGCTAGAGCAAAACAATTTCTAAAAAGCAAGAAAGAAAAGGTACAGAAAATATACCTGAAGAAATGCACAGCAGCCGCGAAGGACACGAGTGCGGCCCAGGGCATAGTCAGTCAGCCCATCAAACAGCTCGGCCAAGATGAGAGAAATGATCCCCTGCCGTCGAATAGCTCGGCTCATCACCTCAAAAAGCAAAGGAGTTTGGGACCTACGCCATCCCGAGAACAGCACCTCAGCTATCAAGCAGAACATCAGTGCGTTCCGAGCAAGGATAGAATCGGCCACACTCCGAAGACCAGAAAAAAGATCATACAGTAAGTCCAAAGAGAACACTACAGCATCCTAGCCGGCAGCTGCAGGCCGAACAAGATAAGGGATCCCGGACCAATTCTGCAGTGTGGCAGTCTTCGGCGATGTCTTCGGCGAGAAATACTGAGTATAATCCCAAGGTAGGCCCGTCAAGCGTGCAAGCTCCTTCAAAGAAGGTCCCATCTCCATATCGTTGAAAGCGAACAAGTTCAACGAAAGGACCCAGTCAATCAAGGCAGCTCCGAGCATCCTCCAATCAATGTCAATTCTAGCCATATAGATCAGACTACCGAAGCCATAGGACTCCAAATCCCGAATCTCATAAGTTGACAAACTATCAAGCCAAGTAAGCAGCCGTGGCGAGCAAGAAGGACGAGGAAGCAGCTGACAAGTCCTCACTGGTACCCCCTCCAGAACAGGCCCAGAAATCAATGACAGCTCATCAAAGATCGAAAGATCAACGGGCGAAGGAGAAGGAAAAGTTGGAACCTCTGCAGACTCGACAACCCCTGACCTACCCATAGTAACGGCTATGTCTGATATAGTCGCATCACTGTCTGAAACTATCATAACCTCAGCCGCATGAGAAGACTCGCCCACCTCATGAACAGAGTGCGCAAGAGACCGACGATCAGGAGAAGGACGATACTCTCCAGCAAAAGGGCTATCGGCAATGATCACACCACACATCGTGGCATCCTGGTCAATCTGACCATAAAAAAATGCATCTGAACCATCAAGAAGGGTCCCGGCCACCCCGATCAAAGAATCAACGGTCACATCTGGACCTGCGGCCCTCTCCAACAAGAAATCATGAATCCAGTCATCATCCTGGCCGATCAAAGGGATCATCGAGGCATCCACGCCGTCCATCATCAGGGGGACATCATCAATGATCACATCAAGTCCACCCAAACAAGTATGCCGCACATCTTGGCCCTCATCAAGAGCATCCAAACCATCAAAGGTATCATCTGAACCATCCATCCCATCCAGACATGAGATCAGCCCATCTATGTCCATCATACCCCCATCACCACCATCAATCACATCATCTAGGTGACCCACAGACAAGGGATGCATAGCCTCACCAATGGCCACACTCCCCATCTCATCCATACCATCCAAAATCCCATCATCTAATGCTCCATTCAAATCCAAATTTACAGCCATCCCACCATTTATGGAATCATTCAAAGCTCCACCAACCACCGAGCTTAAGTCTTCATCAATACCCCCTCTTAATGCCCCATCTACCCCATCCATTAAAGGCATCTCCCCTTTATCAAAGCTTATTTGAAAATCTGAAGTGTGGGACCCATCATGAACGGTCCCACAGCCCTTAAATCCCCACCGTCCATTGTTTGAGAGAGGATAAAGTGAGAAGAAGACAAAAAGAGAAGAAAAGATGAGACAAAGAGAGGAAACATGGCTGGAATAAAAAAGCCTGGTACAGGGAATGAGGAGACAGTAACAGAAAGCAAGGGAGGAATGTCCGAGCACGAGCCAGCCCAGGCCGCACAAGAGGCGAGCTTTGGGCGGCCCGCTCTGGGCCACTCGTACGAACGCGCTCTCTCTTTCTCCGCGGGATTGGCTCCATGGTCGTTGGTAGGTGAGGCTGACAGTCCACATCAGCAGATGGCATCCTAAGGGCCACCCAAGGCTTCAATCCATTCCATATTTCGATTGAGATTGATCAAGATCATTTGGAAGGTACCCCACCTATCCAATCACTAAGCACTACGGCCAGAATGGGTCTGATCAAGTCAAAGAGAAGGAAAGATGGTCAAGAGGGGGCCACAAGCAATCCGAGTCATTTAGAGACTAAACCATCATGATCTAAACCATAGAAGAACCTACATGAGCCATCAAATAGTAGGATCAAAGGCCCGATCATCAAGAAAGATGGCCGAAACCCAAGATCTGATCATCAAGTGGGCCCACATGGCTAAAAAGAGCAATCTTAATCGTCTAAGTCATCATCCACACCATGGAAAGCCTTCTTCGCCTCACAAAACATTAAGAAAATGTGCTCCAAAGCAAAACTGAAGTCTGAAAAGGGCCTACAGGGCCAAATCACGTAATTCGGACCACTTAAATCACAATCAATCCCGTCAGAAGCCAAATAAATCAAGGTAAGTATGCCCAACCATAATGTTGGGTCCGAAGACCTTAAAATACGTCGGGATCAAGATCCCGAGGGACTTTTTAAATAAAAATCGGTAGCAGTCTGGATCGTTCGGATCAAGATCCGCTGACACCGGACATTTTTTAGAAAACAAAAAAATGTGTCTGCACTCTTTTGTACAGTTTTGGGTTCGAAGACCTTAAACTACGTCGGGATCAATATCCCGAGAGATTTTTAATAAAAATCAGCATTGATCCCAGCCGTTTAAGCCAAGATCTGATGACCTGGATCATTTTAAAAAAAAATCACAAAAAGAATGTATGTTCAGCTTGTACAAAAATTTGGTCCGAAGACCTTAAACTACGTCGGGATCAACATCCCGAGAGATTTTCAATAAAGGTCTGTGTCGGTCTTGTTTGCTCACATCAAGATCAGATGACTCCGGACATTTTCCAAAAAAAAAAAAATATATGCTCTGTTTGTACAGTTTTTGGTCCGAAGACCTTAAACTATGTCGGGATCAAGATCCCGAGGGACTTTTTAAATAAAAAACCGGTAGCAGTCTGGATCATTCAAATCAAGATCCGCTGACACCAGACATTTTTCGAAAATAAAAAAAAATGTGTTTGCCCTGCTTGTACATATTTTGGGTCCAAAGACCTTAAACTACGTCGGGATCGACATCCCGAGAGATTTTCAATAAAAACCGGCATCGGTCTTGATTGCTCGAGTCAAGATCCGACAACACCGGACATTTTTCAAAAAAAAATCAACCCTGATACATTTCCAGCACTCTTTTGTACATATTTTTTGTCCGAAGACCTTAAACTACACTGGGATTAATTTCTCGGGGGACCTTTCTCGCTTTCAACCAAAAACCGGCATTGGCTTCAACCGTTGGGTTCAAGGTTTGATAACCCGGATCATTTCTAAAAATAACCAAAAAGATTTCAAGCTTTCCATAAAAACCAGCATCAACCCTGATTACTCGAGTTGAAGTCTGGAACTTTTTCAAAACACAAAAAATTCACCACCAATTTCACAAATTCATCCTTAGTGGTCCGAAGTCCTAAAACTACACTGGGATTAACTTCTCGGGGGCTTTCTTTCCTAACCTGTTCCGGACATGGCTGACACTTGATCGTACGGGTGGCCGGAATCTTTTAAACAAGTAAAGGCTGAGGCGGGCAGAGCCCCGCAATCCTGTTCGTGTTGAACGCACCGTGATAGACAACCTTGATTTGGAAGTCGCTGTTGGATCTGACGGATGTTCCCTGTTCCTAAAACTCATGAAGGGGATTAAGGCTGTTGGGAGGTGGAGCGCACCCTCACGGAATTGTGAGCAACGTAAGGCCCCAAACTGGATTGACTAAGGGAAATGTGAGGATGTGGCTCATTTTGTGGCCGAAGGAGTCCGTCGGACGATACGTGGTCTATGTGCATTGCACATGAGGAACAGGCAACTTTGTGGGTGTGTTGATTGAAAACCCTCAAATCCCCTCATTCGAAGATGTAAAACTACGGCACTTAACTGTGTGAGACTCGTCTTGCTCGCTGACGTAAAATGGATCGGGTGCCTTACTAGCAGTAGAAGCTGGAAATGGATGAAAATTCCATACCTCTTTCCTTGCATTTCAGAAAAATTAGAAAATACCAAAACATTGCAAAATCACCTTTCAAAAATCACAAAATATTTCCCTTACTTTCAAACAAAATGTTATAAAAAATCACAAAAATATTTCCTTTGTTTTCAATAATCGATCTCTATCCTGACCACTCAGGTAAAGATTCGGACCACATATTTACAAAAATCACAAAAAATTGTCATTATCCCCAGCACTACACTTCAGGAATCTCGAACTCCACTCTCTTCACAATTTAGGATGACGGATCCAATTGCCCGCAAATTAGAATCTTGACCAAAACTGGCAACCAAGCACCGTCTCAATCGCATTTATGCCCAGAAGAACATCTTGAAGTCGGATAATATCCTCGTACATTTTCATTAGCAAAGAAACAGCATCTTGGGACGATGGACCTGATCGATCACAGGTCGGGATCTTGACCAACCCGCTGACCAAACACCCGTATAAAAAAGAAAAACCCCAGGAAAGCACAACCCTGGAAGCAATAAGCTCAAAATTCTCTGCATCTCAAGCAAAAGAAAAATCATCAAACTGAAAGAGAATGAGCCAAAGCATGCATTCATCATGCATCTCCATGCATCAGCATCCATCGCATCAATCATCATGTTTACCTGCTTTCAAAATAAAGTCGGTTAGCCAAAGACCCCACAGGCATCCCTAGTAGAGGCACGTGCAGACCAGATTTCTATTGCAAAAAGACAAAAAATATTCCTATTTGCAAATAAAAACCTCACGGAGTATCACTCCCCAGAGTGGGTATCTTTTCAAAAATCTAAAAAAATAGTTTTCCAGTAGAGCGTTCTACCTCCAAAACACCATGTGATCTTTCATATCTCTGGGTAGGAGCCGACGCAAAAATCAAATAAGATCCGATGTCTCGCGGTTTCCCCGGAGACCATCGGATCCAATGCACTCAAAGTACGGATGACCTAAACTCCAGTGTCAGTGCGGTCGTACCACATGCCAAGATACGAAAAGATGAAAGCCAAAAGGCTCGGTCAAAGAAACCATTTGAACAGGTGGAAACGATGAATTGTAACCCAAGTATCAAAATCAGCAGATCGGGTGGAAAGAGTTCACCCGCACATACCTAGGTGTGGATGCCTGAAGTACCTTGACTGAGTTCAAGTCGGCGTAGTAGAATCCCGTAAGACTATCTGACGTAGGGCGTCTAACCACTTTGACAGTCAAGCGAAACAAGTACTCCTGGAGTGATCTGGGAAAACATCAAACATCACACAATCAGTCTCAGGGTCAGTATCCTCGTAAGACTAGCGACGCAGAGTCTCTGCTGTACCTTTCCGATATTAGTACCGATCGGGAATGGAAGGGTTGCGATTAGGTACCCAGGTTGCAGCAAACTGCAGGGACAATCGCAACGTTTTCTCCAAACTCCCGCGGTATGTGTGAGTTATCAATTTCTAGACAATCAACTGACTCAGATACAATGGATAACAAAGATTTCAGACCACAATCAAGGAAAGAATGAATTACAAACTAAGCATCGAAACCAGCAGATCGGGTGGAAAGAGTCCACCCGCACATACCTAGGCGTGGATGCCTGAAGTACCCTAAATGAGTCCAAGTCAGCGTAGTAGAATCCCGTAAGACTATCTGACGCAGGGCGTCTAACCACTTTGGCAGTCAAGCGAAACAAGTACTCCTGGAGTGATCTAGGAAAACATCAAACATCACACAATCAGTCTCAAGGTCAGTATCCTCGTAAGACTAGCGATGCAGAGGCTCTGCTGTACCTTTCCGATGTCAGTACCGATCGAGAATGGAAGGGTTGCGATTGGGTACCCAGGTTGCAGCAAACTGCAGGGACAATCACAACGTTTTCTCCAAACTTCTACGGTATGTGCGAGTGATCGATTTCCAGACGATCAACTGGCACAGATGCAAAGGCAAGCAAAGATTTCAGACCATGATCTATGAATGACCGGGTCAGAAGTGGGGTGTCCACTCGCTTTGGCATTCGGTTGCACGCAACCTCTGCTAAAGAGGGGCATCTGTAGACACCCCACCTTCGGCTACACTGTTGGTAGAGATAGCTGGATGAATGGAGGACCATACCTCCAAATCTCAAGTCCAAACTCAGCCAAACTCACCCTTGTAAGCACCAATCCATAGCCCAACTCAAGCCTGAACCCAGTCAACCCACCCCTAAACATCAGCCTAAAAAACCCCCCATAATAAAAGCCAGTCAAAAAATCCTAAAAAAGTCAAACTCACTGAGTCAACCCACCAAGTCAACCTGCTGAGTTAACTCGTTGAGTCAACCCGTTGAGTCAACCCGTCGAGTCAAAACACCGAGTCAACCCGCCGAGTCAAATCACCTAGTCGACCCGCTGAGTCAACTCACCGAGTTAACCCACCGAGTCAAACAGCAGCCCCGAGAAATGACCATACCACGCGCTGAAATCGAGGAACGTCCGTACGGGCGGCCCACAGCGGGCCGCCCAAAAATATTTACGGGTTCTGCCACTGCCCGCTGCTATAAATACCCCCCTCCCCTTCTCATTTCACAAGCCACTTCCCTCTCTTCAGTCTGAGAGCTTTGAGTCCACCTCTCCATCATTTAGCCCATTCCTCCACCAAGGAGAGCCCGAGTGAGGAGATCCTAGCCCTGGTCCAGCCCAGCCTGACCACTGGTCCAAGTCTCCCAAGCCATCCAAGTCTTGATCCAGCCACTCGAAGCTAATCCTTACGACACCTCCGTCCATCTAGCTGTTCCTTACTAGCATCATCTCATTTGCATCTAGCATAAGTGAAACATTTACTTTTCTTCCAACCCCCCTGCTTCACTGTAAGCACTTTGATCATTCAAACACACAGCATGCATCTCGCATAAAGCACCTGTTAGTTCGAGCGTATGCTCTGGGCTTGCCTGTTAGTAGAACCTGCCCATCAGAAACTCGTACTGTTCAGACCTGCATTCATGTACATATCATTACGAGCACTTTGAATATTCAAACACACAGCATGCATCATCTCGCATAAAGCACCTGTTAATTCGAGCGTATGCTCTGGGCTTGCCTGTTAGTGGAACCTGCCCATCAGAAACTCTTACTGTTTAGACCTGCATTCATGCATCATGTCATCTATGAGAATGTACGAGGATTAAAACAGACTTTCAAGTGTTAGTTCGATTCTGTGAAGTAGAGACCGTACTTCGGTACGGGCAGTGTGTGGGGTGCTTAACCTCTTCCCACCCTGTAACCGTGATCCCTTACCTCGAATCTCTGGCCGCAGATCAATAGGAGTCATTTTAGAGGAAGGAATCTTCGGACCCCCTTTTCTAACGTTTCTACGGGGTCTAGCCGACTGTAGATTCAAAGTAACTGGCTAGTGGCGACTCTGGTCTTATATAAACTCATTTAAACACATCCAGCTTAACACAACAACCAAACAAAGCCCTCGAGAACGAGGCAAGCCAATGGCACAAACGGCGATTCGCACTCACGCATCCTCGTCTCCCTCTTTTCCCGAAAGGAAAGGGACGAGAACGTCGTGTGGGAGCGCGGAAACGGCGACGGTCCACAATCTTTAAAGTACTTAGTGACAGAAATGGTATCCCCATGATAGGGAACACTAAAAAATACCAACAACACTTATTATTCACATCATATAAAATGAACCATACACCAAACAGTTACAAGGATCATGATATCAGAATGTTTATATTGTGTTGTAACTCAATGCATAGTGCAATAAGACATCTATTCAAATCTCTACCTTTTTTTTTTTTTTAAAGAAACATGTCTAATTCTTAAAAAAAAAAAAAAAAATATTGTTTGAGGTTTATATGCTTGGTATCAAAATTTATCATTGACATGCATACATACATACATATATGGCATCAAAATTTATCATTGATATATCTCCCCATATAATTTTAATGAAATTCAATCATTGCCTGTAAAAAATGACTACTATCAAGATAGGAATATATTGTGCTAAATTTAGAAACAGACTTAGATTATGTCAGCTCACTCATTGGCTGAAGAGTTATCCCTAAGATCTGGTGTGTCTTGTTCCTATGAGTGGTGATGACCTTCACCCCCCTCAAGACCTTCTTTAGCTGACAAAATCAAAATGAAATTTCATTAACCATATGAAAAAATAAGTGTGAGAGAGGGAGAGAGCAAGTGATAAGATATCTATAACACCAATTCTAAGGGTTTGTTTGGTTGCACAAAATATTATGAATTTCATGAACCAAACAAATCCTTAGAAAAAAAATCTTTCCAAAAATTCTAGAAGTAAAAGAAGGGAAAAAATACAAAGAGAGAAGTAATACCATCATACAGTCCAGATTTGAGAACTCCCTCTCTTCAAGTAATTTTTTTCCTTTTCTCATCCCTTACTTCAAGTAGTTTTTCCCTTTTCTCATCCCACAGCTTCAAATGTTTAGTAACAAAATCCTCAACTCCACTTGATTGATAAAATGAAGCGTGTGAGGTAGCTGTAGAAAGGATTATGATATATAATCAAGGAAGATAGAGCAAACTACACAATTATAACTTTAGAGAAAAAAAAAGTAGAAGAATTAGTTAACGTCAGTAACATCAGTACATGCGCCAAACATAATGGAGAAAAAAGCATGATACTTGTTTGTTAACTTTTCCTTATCGTATCATATTAGGCAACTATGGGTTGTTAACTCTTCCTTTTAGTATCATATAGGAAACTATGAGTAACATCAGATAACATTAAAAAAATAGCCAGAACTTTGACGTTTTCAAAATTAAAGGCTCTTAAGACAATCAATGCTACAATTTAAGAAATTAATAAAATAAAGCCTTCAAACTATTTAGAAGAACAAAAGGCATTTGGGAGACATTGAAATGTTTATAGCAAACCGGCAGTAACTAGAATATTTAAAATTAAATAAAATAGATGAGACTAGCAAAATTCATTAGAAACTTCAATATTAGGAAAGTAGTTTGAATATATAAGACGACATTCTCATTTTTGGAAGGATGAAAAAATGTAGTTAAACAAACAACGTACATATAAATCATTCTTAGTTTTAAGAAGGATGAAAAAATGGAGTTCAACAAGAAAAGTACAAATATTAAGGGATAGTCCCTCATTGTTAATTTTAATAAGTGCATACAGTTTAATCTGGATTAAACACATATCATAGAAAACTTCTAGGCCTTAAAAGTTTTGGATTGAGTTGATGTTTGTGTTTTCCTTTCATCCATGTACATATGACCTTGGAAACAGTTTGGATGGCAAATAAACGTCACGGTGGGCCTACGAAGGTTTCAACATTGGGCATCATTATCATCATTTCCTTCCGATGGTGTGGTTCACCTGAGACTTGGATCTGCCTTATTTTTAGGCTTATACCCTAAAATGATATGGAAAACATAAATATCAGCTCAATCTAAAACTTTTATAGGCACAAGAAGTTTTAAATGGTGGACTTTCGATCACCATTGGTTTCGTCCAATTTGCATCGGCCTTTTTTTGCCTCATGCAACAAAATTGGAAGAGGATTGCGTGGTGTGTTCACCGAGTTCTGTGGGCCCCACCATGATGTTTATGTTATATCTACACCGTCCAAATATTTTGTGAGATCATTTTAAGCATGGCCTAAAAAATTAGGCATATCCAAAGCTCAAGTGGACCACACCACAAAAAGCAATGAAGACAATGACACCACACACCGTTGAAACCTTCTTAGAACCAAAGACAATGTTTATTTGCCATCCAACCTGTTCATAAGGTCACACAGACTTGGATGAATGGAAAACTCCAAAATCAGCTTGATCCAAAACTTCTATGGTCCTTAAGAAGTGTTCAAGGCTAGGCGTTCAATCTCCACAACTTTCTGTGGTGTGGTCTAGTTGAGTTGTGGATCTGCAACATTTTTTAACCCATGCCCTAAAATGATCTCCCAAAATGTATGGACGTATGGATATAAAATGGTGACATCAACACACCGCTAAGGTTGGTAGTATGTGGCACACCACGCAATATGCTTCCCATAAAACGAGCTGGCAAAATGGATAAATGGCGTGGATAAAACACATGCATCATGGTGGGCCCCACAACACTGTCCAGTAGAAAGCAGAGTCAATATGCAATCCGCAGACAATGTGACTTGCATGTAACCGAGAGCAGATTTGGTCAAGTACACGGTAACACCAAGTTCAATCAAGCCATGATGGCAAGTTCCACCTTGACATATATGTTGTACATCCACGCCATTATTCGTTTTTCCATGGCATTTTAGGGTAAGAGCCCAAAAATGAAGTAGATCCAAATCTCAGGTGAACCGAACCATAGGAAACAGTGGCAATTAAACATCCGTCGTTAAGAATTCCTAGGGCCCACCTAATGTTTATTTGCCATCTAACCAGTTGATATGGTCACACAAACCTAGATGAAGGGAAAACACAAATATCAGCTTGCACCAAAACTCCCACGAGAAGTTTTTAATACTTAATAAGAGCCTGTTTGGGAGCTTGGATTTCAAATACCTAAATTTCGAATTCTTTCAATGCATTTAGCAGTTGTACTCCAAAAATAGTAATGCTTTAAAATTATATAGTATATTTGAAGAAATTTGAATTTAATTACTAAATCAACTTTAATATCCCTAATTAGTGTGCATATGTGATGTTTGACACAACCATTGGAATAAGCCTACTGAAATATATACTTTGGCAAAAAAAAAAAAAAAATATCAAATTCCAAGCCTTAGATGGAGCCACAAGCATAGGATCACAACCGAGCGACTAACCAACGTGTTTTAACCATCGATTTACATGGTTAATGTTTGGATTGCTCAAACCATTCTATTAATATAATTTTAGTGATGCAATCAATAATCTAATTATTTTAGGATATCATTGGTAGGCCACGTGTACAATGGATTAGTAGCCTAGCAACACCTATGTTACAAGTGTGACTCCCTTGCCGTTAAAAATGAACAAAATATGGAAAGGATTGGCAATCTCAACAATAGGGAGAGATTGTAAAACTCAGTAAAAGTGATTATTAACAATCCCTTGGATTTCAAATGCCCCCCAATCCATGCTGTCAAACAATCACTGTATTTAAATACTTTCGTAATGCTGATCCAACACACAAGAAAGGAAAATAAATGAACAAAAAAAAAAATAGAGAATGAGAAAGAAAGATTGATCGCTTTGATTGAAAATAAAGGCAACAATACACTATATATGACTGTGAAAGCTAAAAATTAGCCTACGCATTTTAAGTTTGGTTTTGGGCATGTGGGTCAATTTGGATAAATGATATAGTAAACTTGGAGTTGTCACTAGCCAATTAGCTCAAAATACCGCAGTCGGCTAGACCCTACAAAATTTACGAAAGCTAGAAATCTAGACACTCTCTTCCTTTAAAATGACTCCTGATCTGCGACCTAGGATTCTGAGTAAGGGGCCTCGGTTGCAAAGATGGAGGTTTTAGGCATCCTCTCTGCCTATATAGGTGTACGGTCTCTACTTCGTGTGGTTAGCTAATCTTAGGGGATAAGATGATAAGATACAAAGTAATAAATAAGACTAGGCAAAGTCGAATTTTTGATGTGGCAAGATTCGAAATTCTGGCAAGCCACAGAGCATACGTCCAAAGAATTTCTAGAAAAGAAATGGGTTTAAGAGAAGATGTGATGATGCTAGTCTAACATATAAGAGGACTAGGCTACTACGAGTTTTTGATGTGACAGGATCTGAAAATTTGGCAAATCACATAGCATTTACCCCCAATGGGAACCTGGAAGAGAAGGGAAATTGAGAAGAAAAATGATGATATGATCTATGGAGTATGCATATAAATGATGATGACCTGATCATCGACTTATAACTAAGAGCAGCTAAGATGATATGTGAGCACTATAGAAAGGGTTGACCCAAGTGGGCTAGGTGGCTAGGAGAGTAATGAAGGAGGCTCAAGAGGCGCTGGAATGGATGAAGGCTTGGAAAGCTCAAGCTCATCCTCTCACTCTCACTCACTTTCTCTCTTTCTCTCTCTCACTCTTCCTCTCTTAGTTTTTTAGTGTGTGGAAATGAGAAGACGAACGTTTGGTTGGCTTAGATGAATGTATTTGATGGTTTAAGTGGTTTAGGTGGTTTTGGATTAGTGGTTTTGGAAGATGGCTAGAGAGGTTAGATTGTTAGATGAATGTCTTTGATGGTTAGGTGGTTTTGGTTAGTAGTTTTTTATTGGGTGGTTTTGGTTGGGGTGGTTTCTTAGTGGTTTTGGATTTGTGATATTAGAATATAGTCAAAGAGGGTTGGATGGTTGGATGAATGCCTTCGATGGTTTAGATGGTTTTGGTTTGGGTGGTTTTGGAAGATGTCTAGAGAGGGTTGGATGAATGCCTTTGATGGTTTATGGGGTTTTGGTTTTGGTGGCTAGGTTGGGCTAGGTTGGTGACTAGGTTTGGCTTTAAGGAGAAGAAGGGTGTGGGTGAGCTCTTTCATCTCTCTCTCTTCGGTGTCTGGGGAATGAGAGGGGAGACCCCATTTTATAGTTGGAGGGATGGCAAGAGTGAAATTAAAGGTTGGGTAAGGGGTAAAAATAACAAATGGAATGTTCTTATTAGCTAAGAGGGGCTTGGTGCCATATAGCATCCCCTCATTTGTTTTGGGAATGGTAGAAGGTATAATTAAGAAGATATCTAATGACATTTTGGGAAGATTTTGGATATATTCTCCCCTAGATAAACCTCCCCTTGATGTACCTCTTGGATTTAGATTGAATTTGACTTAAATTTAGATTGAATTTGGCTTAAATTTAGTTTGCGGGTTGGCTTAGGATTTGACTTGGCTTGGCTTGGCTTGGCTTGTGATTTGGCTTGGTTTGGAATTGGCTTGACTAAGGCCTGAGAATGGTTTAGGTACGACTAAGGCTAGAGTAGTGGCTTAGGTATTAAGTAAGGCTAGGGTTAAAATAATGGCTCTTAAGAACCATCCGTGCCTCATTAGATTATTAGCTTACGTTGGGTGTTTACAATGGCTTGATTCATTCACCCAAATATAAGATGACTCACTCACTCTCAATGATTAAGAGATCTCACCAAAAAATACATTAATGTCTTTTCTCTTATATAAAACTATATTTATAGAGAGGTGGAGAAGAGGAAGATAGAGAGAGAACCATTGGAGGGAGTGGGGAGGAAAGAGAGAGAGAGAGAGAGAGAGAGAGAGAGAGAGAGAGAGAGAGAGATTGGGAAGATGGAATTAAATGGGGTGAGGAGATTGGGAAGATGGAATTAAATGGGGTGAGACCTAAGGTACCCATTGGGCCCCACTACCAAGGAAGCTAATTGATGCGACTTCAGTGTCCCCGTCATCAAAAGAACTCATCCCCAAGTTCGACTTGGAGATCATCTTTCACAATTCTTTGTCTAAATTACACAAATTCTCATCATCGATAAAGTATCTTCAAATTAGGGCTCATTCTTCTAACGATCAAAATTTTTAGTATAGGTACCTTACCTTGTATTCGTGGACATATATCAATGATATCAACAATTTTTTATGAGCTAATTGAAAAATACACACCCAAATCGTTAAGACGTAATGGAGATTGATTTAGATCACCTTAATAGGGATAAAGTTTGGCAATGTTGAAAATGGGACCAATGCCCATTCCTTCGGGTAGTTTAAACTTATATGAATTTGGCCCAATCTTCGTAAGGATACAGCATGTCATATTAATTTTTTAAATTCAAATTGTAAATCTTCTAAAGTGGTAGTCACATGTAATATTGAATGTGTTATAAGTTGTCTTTCGTTTTGGACCAAGACTTAGGCTAAAATAGGTTTTGTCCTGTAACTGTCAAAGGGGGAGACAATTAGTACACATGTTTGTCAATTTGCATGATCTATGTGTTGTCGAGTCTATGAGTATCATTGGAGCTGAAGATTGAAGACTTGAAGATCTCGTTGACCAAAGCCTTAAAGAGAAAAAGGTAAACCATTTGTGCCATGGTGAACTCTAACTTATAACCATTCAAGACCATGTAGCCTTAAGCCTTCACCTCTAGTTGGCCCAAACTTAATAGGAATACCCATTAGCCTCTTGTCTTAGAGGATTGTCCAATAGATCAGCTTGGGCTGTGGCAGACTTAGACAAAAAGAATTCTAACATAATATCAAGAAAAATGTGAGGTACAGGATTCCTGATCAAGTGAGGATCAAGCACCTGACTTACACTACAAGAAATTCCATTTTTACCGTCGAAATACTTCGTCGGCTTTTAATAAAATTTCGTCAGGAAATGTTTTCCCGACGAAATATTTCGCGGCTAACATCGTCGCAGAAAGACCATCGGTAAAGGTTTTTCCCGACGAAAACTTTTTTTGTAGGTAATAATAAAACCATTACCGACGAAAACATTCGTCGAAAAAACATATGATTTTTGGTCGGAAAAAAATATGATACGTCGGTGAAAAAACTTTTACCGACGAAACTTTTCATCGGTAAAGGTTTTTACAAGTTTATTACCTATAAAAAATTTCGTTGAAAAAGTTTTATAAGTTTATTACCAACGAAAAATTTCGTCGGTAAAGGTTTTTACAAGTTTATTACCCATGAAAAATTTCGTCGGTAAAGGTTTTTACAAGTTTATCGCCCACGAAAGATTTCATCGGTAAAAGTTTTACAAGTTTATTACGCACGAAAAATTTCATCGGTAAAGGTTTTTACAAGTTTATTACCCACGCAAAATTTTGTCGGTAAAAGTTTTACAAGTTTATTACCCACGAAAAATTTCGTCGGTGTGGACCCTCACCGTTCTGCTCTCTCACACGACGTTCTCCCTTTCCTTTCGGAAAAAGAAGAAGAGGATGCGTGAGTGCGAATCGCCGTTTGTGCCACTGGCTTGCCTCGTTCTCGAGGGCTTTGTTTGGTAGTCATGTTTAAGCTGAATGTGTTTAAATGAGTTTATATAAGACCAGAGTCGCCACTAGCCAGTTACTTCGAATCTACAGTCGGCTAGACCCGGTAGAAACGTTAGAGAAGGGGATCCGAAGATTCCTTTCTCTAAAATGACTCATTTTGATCTGCAACCAGAGATTCGAGGTTAGGGATCACGGTTACAGGGTGGGAAGAGGTTAAGCACCCCACACACTGCCCGTACCGAAGTACGGTCTCTACTTCACAGAATCGAACTAATACTTGAAAGTCTGATTTAATCCTCGTATATTCTCATAGATAACATGATGCACGAATGCAGGTCTGAACAGTAAGAGTTTCTGATGGGCAGGTTTCCATTAACAGGCAAGCCCAGAGCATACACTTGAACTGACAGGTGCTTTATGCGAGATGCATGCTGTGTGTTTGAATAATCAAAGTGCTTACAGTGGCTAATGTATGAATGCAGGTCTGAACAGTAAGATTTCTGCAGAGCATACGCTCGAACTGACAGGTGCTTTATGCAAGATGCATGTTGTGTGCTTGAATAATCAAAGTGCTTGCAGTGGCTAATGGATGAATGCAGGTCTGAACAGTAAGAGTTTCTGATGGGCAGGTTTCCATTAATAGGCAAGCTCAGAGCATATGCTCGAACTGACAGGTGCTTTATGCGAGATGCATGCTGTGTGTTTGAATAATCAAAGTGCTTACAGTGAAGCAGGGGGGTTGGACGAAAAGTAAATATTGCACTTATGCTAGATGCGAATGAGATGATGCTAGTAAGGAACAGCTAGATGGACAGAGGTGTCACAAGGATTGGCTTCGAGTGGCTGGATCAAGATTTTGATGGCTTGGGAGACTGGGACCAGTGGTCAGGCTGGGTTGGACCAGGGCTAGACTCTCCTCACTCGGGCTCTCCTTGGTAGAGGAACGGGCTAAAGGGTGGAGAGGTGGACTCAGAGCTCTCGGACTGAAGAGAGGGGAAGTGGATGTTGAAATAGGAAGAGGCTAGGGGTATTTATAGTAGTGGGCAGTGGCAAATTGCGTAAATAATTTTGGGCGGCCCCCTGGGGGCTGCCCGTACGGATGCTCCTCGGGTTCCAGCACATGGTACGGACATGCCTCGGGGCTGCTGTTTGGACTTAGTGGGTCGACTCGGTGATTTGACTCGGCGGTTTGACTCGGTGATTTGACTTGACGGGTTGACTCAGCGGGGTTGACTCGGTGATTTGACTCGGCGGGTTAACTCAGCAGGTTGACTTAGTGGGTTGACTCAGTGAGTTTGACTTTTTTAGGATTTTTTGACTAATTTTTCTTATGGGGGGTTTTTCAGGCTGATGCTTAGGGGCGGGTTGACTGGGTTCAGGCTTGAGTTGGGCTATGATTAGGGCTTATAAGGGTGAGTTTGGTTGAGTTTGGACTTAGAATTTGGGGGTATGGTCCTCCATTCATCCAGCTATCTCTACCAACAGTGTAGCCGAAGGTTGGGTGTCTACAGATGCCCCTCTTTGGCAGAGGTTGCTTGCAACCGAATGCCAAAGCGAGTTGACTCCCCACTTCTGACCCGATCATTCATAGATCATGGTCTGAAATCTTTGCTTACTTTTGCATCTGTGCCAGTTGATCGCCTAGAAATCGATCACTCGCACATGTTAACGTCAGATTTTGTAACTGGATCCTCCGGACGTTCACCTCCTCTCCACCAGATTCCTTCCTCTGCCGAACCTGAAAGAAGACAGAAAGCAACTAAGGGTGGCTAGCGTCCAGCCGTTAGCCCTCCGAAGCTTAAGTCAGGCCGAAGCAAGAAAGAGAACAACCAAGCAAAAACAGGCCAGAGATTGAATATTGTGTACCTTTCTCTTAATGGAGTCACCTCTTTATATAGATCTGGAGCGACCCAATCTGTTACGTAAGATATCGAGATCCCGCTGATTTCGTGTACGATCCTTATCCTTGGAGACGAAATCTAACCCGATGACTTATTTTTGACAATCACATTCCTTGATAGCAATCCCTTGAGATTCGGAACCACAAGAGAAGATTAGCCCAAACCCGACCTATTCGGGCTGCTGGTAGGCGTAGTAATAGCGCTGATCGCTCATGTAGAGCTGGAAACCGTAGTTGGAGTCATAGCAGGCGAAAAGGAAGGAGACGCCGACGGGACGGAAACCACCGAACTGGGTGTAGCCCTGCTTGGTATTGCAGAGGGATTGAACGAGCTGCTCGACGGGAATCAGGTGCTGGTACTGAAGGCTAAGAGGTGTCACCGCGGAAAAGCTGTTCGCATGTTGGAATATGGTCGCGAGTCCAAGTGCTCGCTCATTTAGACGTAACACCTTTCAACGACTTACGAGAAGGTATGCTCACGGATTTATCTATCCTGCGACTCTCACTCAGATGATCTCGAGAGTCGGATGGGCATCCCGCACTTACCTAATCTGCGACTCATGATCAGATGATCTCGAGAGTCGGATGGGCGTCCCGCACTTACCCAATCTGCGACTCTCGAGCATATGATCTCGAGAGTCCAATGGGTATCCCGCACTTACCCAATCTGCGACTCATGATCAGATGATCTCGAGAGTCGGATGGGCGTCCCGTACTTACCCAATCTGCGACTCTCGAGCATATGATCTCGAGAGTCCAATGGGTACTTCCGTATTTACCCGATCTGCGACTCTCGCTCAGATGATCTCAAGAGTCGAGTGGGCGTCCGTGTACAATCTTAGCAGCTGAGTTGATCTCCCTATTTTATCTGTAACAGATGCCCCCCAAGTCCTTGCCGCCAAAAATTTTGAAGGGAAGGACTTAGCTCACTATCACACGTAACCGCCCGTTGCCTTCATCGAGAACGGAACCTCTCATGATGGGCTGGAATTAATGAGCGCCAGCTTTCCGCAGCCTTTCCGCAGACAGAAAATGAAGGGGCGCTCGCCACGTGTTTGAGGAGTTAATGGGCGTGCCTGCTCGAGTGCTACGCCGAAGGAGGGACTGCCACGTGCCATCAGATGCGGCGGAATGATTGCCTATAAATATACGGAGTCCGCCATTTCTCTGGTTTTCTACAGAAGCTCTTCGAAAGGAATTTTTCTGCAATCTTTTCTCAATCTTCTTCCTCCGGCGCTCGTTCTTTTCCTTTCTTTCTTTTCTGGGTATAGGCCTCAGTTCTCTTCTTTTTCATAATCTTCTTAAAAACTCCATGGCTGGGAACTCTGACGAGACCACCGTTCCTCTAGGCGATGCCACCCCGGAATCCTCTGCTTCTAGCAGTGCGAGGGTTCCGGCAGGGAGATATACAGCAGCCGGATATCCTTCTGTTCTATCGGAGGACCGGCTGACTGAGTTACGGGAGAGATACCTGATCCCTGACTCAGTCGTTCTCCGATTGCCCGGAGATGGAGAGACACCAGACTCCCTCCCCCCAGGATGTGTAGCTTTTTATGAGTACCAGCTCATCCTGGGGGTACGCCTCCCCCTCCATCCTTTCATACGCGATGTTCTCAGGTGTTACAAGATTGCCCCCGGGCAACTCATCGTGAACGGATGGAGGGTAGTTCTGGGCTCCTTTGCCCTCTGGGCTCAAGCCGGCAACGGAGAGCTCACGGCGGAGGAGTTCCTCCGTATGTTCCGTCTAAAAAAGGCACCCTCCAGCGAAGGCTGGTATTACTTGTGTTACTGGCACCGGGATAACTTCGTGCTGGGGAAACCCTCCTCGAACTATCCCGGTTGGAGGAAACGGTGGTTCTACGCTTCCGGGAACTGGGAGTCTGCTTCCTCCAGAGGTCCAGGTGTTACCCGTTTTTTCTGCGAAGGTAGGCACAATCCCACATTGTGCAGTTTTCTTCTGTTAGGATTTTAGGGTTTTTACTTCATTCTTTGACCTCTGTTTGTGCTCGCAGGAATCCCGGCCTTGAGAAAACCAAATCTAAAGGGAGGAATCAACGAGAAGATTGTCAAGGTCTACAAGGTGCCTGTTGGTGATAGGCACATCGAGGCTTGCTTGTCTCCCTCGCGACTCGCAGCAGCGAGCCTAATATCCAGAGGAGAAGCCGAGATGACGAAGGCCGGGGAGAAGAGGGGTCTGCTGCCCCGACTGAAGGGCACGAACTCCAAAAGGTAGAGGAGAACTCCTGCCGAACCATCTCAACCACCCGTCCGTAAGGGTGGCGATCAACCTGCCCCTCTCGCGAGCACGGCGGAGGCTCCGACAGGGCCCAATATTCCCTCACTGGTGGTCGCACCTGGACCGCCGGTGATTAACATTGTTGACAATTCCCCGGATGGGGCGGGGTCCAGCGGCCCCCAAGCTGAAGAGGCTCGAGAGCAGATAGAGCCTCGAGAGCCGGCTCCTGCTCGCGAACTGATCCCTGCTGCCGAGCAGGGACCTGCTCGTGAGTCGATGCCTCCACCTCGCGAGCCGACCGGGTTGGTTGTTGCTCAACCGTCAGGGAGCGGGACATATTCTATCCCCCGCCACCTCCATCCAATATGTAAATTTTTATTCGAGAACGTACCCCCCCCCCCCCCCCCCCCCAAAACCTTCGGCTCTCTTCCCGAGCCAAGCCCTGAGAACCTTTTCCTCGAAGCGGGGGTGAGGATGGTTCAGGTGAGACTCTGCTAAGACCTTCTTTAATCTACTGTTATGTTCTAGAATACTTTCTTACATTTTCCATTACTTTTGCAGGGCTTAGATCCTATCCTGCGAACGAGGCGTGATATCGTTGTTGCCCATCGCGTGATAGATGAAGCTGAAGGGAAGAGGACTGCCTTGGAGAAGGCAGTTCAAGGGAGAGATCAGCTACTCAAGGCCCATGAGGCGGTGATCGCGAAGAGAGATGAGGAGAAGAAGATCCTCATCGAGAAAATCCAAGTCCTGACCGACAGGTATCAGGCCTTGGACTCAGACTTCGTGAAGCTCACGGGTTTGAAGGAGAAGGCTGAGAGAGAGAGAGAGAGAGAGATCTTTCGCCAAGACAAGATCTCGTTGGAGGAGCGGTTTGCGGAGGCCAGGTCGCAGCTCAGAGAAGCCAACGACAACTTGGAAAAGGAGCGCTCCGCTCTTGCACAGCTCAAGGACGACTCGATCCATTGGGACGAGGAGAAAGTCGCCCTTGTAAAAATGCTCTCGGAGGAAGGTCCTCGGGCAATTTCTGAGTTCCGGACTTCGCAGCTATATGACGATGAAAGATACGAGTCATATGATGCTGGTCGCGACTTTGCGCTAAGAGTAGTACAACGAATGATCCCATCCTTTGATATGGGGGAATTTGGTCGAGTCGCGACCATTATAGCTGCAGAAGAGCAAGCTGCTGCTGAGAACGAGGTGACTGAATCCACGCAAGCTGGAGGGGCTCCAGAAATGGGCCCTGAAGTCGAGAGCACAGCTCCTCCTCCAAGAGATTGATCTTCTTTTTGTTTTCCTCTCTTGTACTCGCGAGCATATATTGTAAACATTTATTATCAATGAAAAGAGATTTTTGGAAGTGTTGTCCTCGTTTACTCTCCCTTTCATGCAATGATTGCTTTCTCGTTTTTGTTTACTTTCTTTTCCTTTGTGCACTGAATGCTTTCCCGTTGCAATGAGTTGTGCTCAATCCGGGGGGTCGTAGCGACCATGCCCTTGTGGAGATAGACTGATCTATCGATTAAGAGATGTAACATGCTCAATCCGGGGGGTCATGACGACCATACCTTCGTGGAGATAGACTGATCTATCGATTGAGAGGTGTATTATGCTCAATCCGAGGGGTCATGACGACCATACCCTCGTGGAGATAGACTGATCTATCGATTGAGACTCTAAGTTTATCGAGGGTAGGATGGTCACCCATAAAATGGAAATGCGACCATCCTAGGTGAATTAAACCCTACTAAAGGTAGGCAATTGGCCAAGGGATTGTATGCATCCTCTTCAGGGCTATTCATGTCTAAGTAAATGAAGTAGCGACCAAAAGATATCTTCTGCTTTATTCATAAAATGTTGTTATGAACTACATTGAATCTAGGGATAGTATCGTAGCAAATGCTCCACGTGCCAAGGGCGACGTACGGGCTTTCCCTGCATGTCTTCAAGGTAAAAAGTACCGGGTCGTACAATCCTAATAACCCGATACGTGCCTTCCCAATTTGGATCCGTGAACGAGCGGGAACTCTGAGATTTTGCCTTAGTACCAAATCTCCAGGCTGGAAGGATCTAGGCCGAACCCTAGCATTTCGATAACGAGTAATACGTTGTTGATATGCTGCCACTCGTACTTGGGAAGCATTTCTCCTCTCTTCCAAGAGATCGAGATGAAGTCGGAGGTTTTCTTGATTACTCGCGGGGTCATACTGCTCGATCCGATACGAGGGCACTTGAATTTCCACTAGTACCACTGCGTCGACACCAAATGCTAAGGAGAAAGGGGTTTCACCTGTTGATGTATAAGTCGTGGTTCTATATGCCCATAATACTTCTAGCAGGAGTTCTGGCCACACCCCTTTACATTCGCCTAGCTTGGTCTTTAAATGGTGCTTGATGATCTTATTCACTGCCTCGACCTGCCCATTTGCCTGAGGATGATATGGAGAAGTGCGGAGATTACGTATCTTTCATTTTTCACAAAATTCATCAAAGGCTGCGTTGTCGAACTGCGTTCCATTGTCGGTGATTATAGTGTGGGGGAGTCCATAACGGCATATAATATTTTTCCATATAAACTTGGTAGTTTGTTTCTCAGTAATCTTGGCTAATGGTTCTGCCTCGGCCCATTTGGTAAAGTAATCAACCGTTACAATCGCGAACTTATTTTGCCCCTTTCCCATGGGTAAGGGCCCGATGATATCGACCCCCCACTGAGCGAAAGGCCAAGGGCTATCAACTGGAGTCATCCGCTCGGACGGTACATGAGGTATAGGTGAATATCGTTGGCACTTATCACATTTTTTAGAAAATTCAATTGCGTTTGCTTTCATAGTGGGCCAATAATATCCTTGCCTCATCGCCTTATACGCTAGGGATTGCCCCCTAGGGTGATTACACAGGCCCCCTGGTGTATCTCATCTAGAACATGAAGTGCTTCTTCTAAATGAAGACACCTTAAATAAGGCAAGGAGAAACTTTTTCGCAACAATATTCCGTCTTGCAAGGTGTACCTGGCAGCTCGAAGCCGAATTTGTCTTGCAGCTTTCTTGTCCTCTGGTAGGCATCCGTCTCTAAGATAAAGGATGATGGGATCCATCCAGCATGGAGACGATTGTACCGATATTACTTGCTCGAGAGTTGCGTGGTCGATACTTAGGTTCTGACGATGCTCGATGGGGACCGAATGTGATAACTCAGATTCTGGTGCAGAGGCAAGTTTTGCCAGGGAATCGGCAAGTTGGTTATTCTCGCGAGGAATATGAATTATTTCGTAAGTCTTTAGTTTTGCGAGCAGGATGAGGACACGAGACTTGTAGAAGGCCATCCTTTCTTCTTTGGCCTCGAATTCACCAAGGACTTGGTTGACAATGAGCTGAGAGTCGCTATGAATTGACAGATTCTGAATTGCAAGGACAATGGCCAATTCGAGGCCGACGATCAGGGCTTCATATTCAGCTTCATTATTCGAGATACGCGAATCGAAACGTAAAGCATATTGGAAATACGACCCATCGGGAGCCACTAAGATCAGGCCCGCTCCACTGCCACTGGCCCGCGACGACCCGTCCACGAAGAGTGACCAAGGAGGCTGGTCGCTGGTCATGGTATTATCATCAGGAGAGTATGTGAATTCGGCGATGAAGTCAGCTACGGCCTGGCCCTTTACCGCGGTCCGAGGGCAGAATGAGATATCGTGCTCGTTGATCTCGACTGCCCATTTAGTTAAGCTCCCGGAAGCCTCAGGCTTTTGAAGGACTTGCTGCAGTGGATGATTCGTTGGTATTAAAATAGCGTGGGCTTGAAAGTATGGTCGTAGTTTTTGAGCTGCCGTAACTAAAGCCAGGGCCAGCTTCTCCATATCAGAATACCTAGTTTCTGCATCAACCATTGCTCGACTGATATAATAAACGGGCCTTTGTACCCCGGAATCCTCTCTTATTAAAGCGGCGCTAACGGCCGTGGTGGACACAGATAAATACAGGATGAGCTGCTCATGTGCTACAGGTTTAGATAAAATGGGGGGTGTGCTCATATATAGCTTCAATTGTTGAAAGGCTTCCTCACATTGCGGCGTCCAATTCCAATCAGACTTGGCCGTTGCACGAAGGAGTTTGAAGAATGGTAAGCACTTGTCAGATGCTCGCGAGATGAATCTATTCAACGATGCGATGCGACCAGCTAGACGCTGGACGTCCTTCAGAGTGGTGGGGGATTTCATCTCTATCAATGCTTTTATCTTTTCAGGATTTGCCTCGATTCCGCGCTGGCCGACCATGAACCCAAGAAACTTTCCTGCAGACACTCCAAACGCACATTTTTCTGGGTTCAATTTCATTTGATAGCTCCTCATTAGGTCGAAGGCTTCTCGAAGATCAGAAATATGATCATCTTCTATGGTACTTTTCACGAGCATGTCGTCAATATAAACTTCCATATTCCTACCGATTTGAGCAGCGAATATTTTGTTGACGAGACGTTGATTAGTGGCCCCTGCATTTTTAAGACCGAACGGCATTACCTGGTAGCAATATAATCCCCGATCTGTGATGAAGGCGGTATGCTGGCTATCAGGTGGATGCATCATGATCTGGTTGTAACCAGAATAAGCATCCATAAAACTGAGCAGAGCGTGTCCAGCTATTGAATCGACCAACTGGTCAATCCGCGGGGTAGGGAAGCTATCTTTGGGGCAAGCTTTGTTTAAATCTGAATAGTCGACGCACATTCTCCATTTGCCATTAGCTTTCCGGACAAGGACCACGTTCGCGACCCACTCTGGGTAGTCTACTTCTTTTATGAAATTGACCGTGAGTAACTTCTTGACTTCAGCTTTGATCGCCATTTGTCTTTCTGCAGTAAAGGCACGTCGACGCTGGTGTACGGGCTTATATTTCGGGTCGATATTGAGGCGATGTACAATGACATTGGGGTCGATGCCTGGCATATCTTTATGAGACCAAGCAAACACGTCCTGATATTCGGTGAGGAAACGGATCAAATCTTCGCGGTGGACACTGGTTAAAGAGGATCCAATGTACACGATCTTAGATGGGTCGTCTTTGGTTAGGTGAATCGCCACTATTTCCTCCCCGGGAGTTCCTGATTGGAGAGCATTCTCTCTCGGATCCAACGAGGTGTTGGTGGAGAAGGTGGGTGAACCTTGTGTTATCTCCATAACGGGTGTTGCTTGAGCCTTCTTCCTATCCTGTAGGGCTATCTGATAGCAAGACCGCGCCTCCTGTTGACTTCCTCGCACGACCCCGATACCATTTGGGGTAGAAAATTTGACACACAGATATGAAGGGTGCAAGGCTGCCCTGACCTTAGTAAGAGACGGCCGCCCCAAAATGGCGTTATACGCTGATTTTCGATCCACCACGAGGAAGTTTATGAAGACGGTGGTCTTCGCTGGACTTTCTCCAAAAGTAACTGGGAGATCAATGCTTCCTTCAGGCGTTACTACCTCACCTCCGAAGCCAACGAGGGGGGTCGATACTGGCTTGAGAAGGCTTCTGGCAAGTGCCATTTTGTTGAAAGCCTCCAAGTATAAAATATCGGCTGAGCTACCTGTATCCACCATAATTTGATGCGTCAGATAATTTGATACCTTCAATGTGACTACGATGGAGTCTTCGTGAGGGAAGTGAATTCCCTTTACATCTTCGAGAGTGAAGGAAATTGGAGGATGGCTGGTTTTTAACGAGCTAGACGTCTGTTCCAGCCAGTAGATTTGCTGGGGTTCTTTGGACGCCTTTCGAGCGTATGCCTTCTTGAAGCTTGAGAATCACCCCCGCAAGCTGGTCCTTCGATGATGGTGCGGATTTCTCCCGTAGGCTAAGTGTTGAACCTCCAATTTATACATTGCATTGCCCATTACACTACATAGTTTGCATGATTTTCATGGTTTAAAGGCCCACCTAACACGTGTTTCTGTGATTGTAGGGATGAGAGTGGATTTCATCAAATTGGAGCCAAAAGAATGTATTTGAAGATATTGCATGAAGTCCTAGGATGGACCAAAGAAAGAAGAAGAAAAAGGGAGAAAAGCGAATGAAGAAAAGAAGAAAAAGTGGAAGAAAAACAAGGCTGACCGGTCGTCCGACCGGTCAGCCACATAAAAGATGTAAATGGAAGGAGGCCGACCGGTCTTGACCGGTTGGCCAGGAAGGCTGGACACATTGCAGAAGATATGCCGACCGGTCATGACCGGTCGGCTATAGGCACTGGATGAAGGATAAATCAGCCCGACCGGTCATGACCGGTCGGTCATGCACGCTGGACGCGGATAGATCTGTCCGACCGGTCATGACCGGTCGGATGTACTCGCTGGATGGTTTAAAAAGTTAGTCCGACCGGTCACGACCGGTCGGCCCTGCCTAAGAAGACTCCTTTCTAAATTGGGACTCCGAAAATTGCTGCGCAATGCGAAGGCTTTCGCAGAATCCGACGCAAGGGGGGCTTGTTGCTATAAAAGGCCACCTAGGGGCTCTCCCTAAGGTATCAGAGAAGAGAAGGAACGTGAGTTTGGAGGCTGAAGGCGACTGTGGAGCGTCTACAACATCTATTTTCGGGTTTTTCTAGTTTTATGCTTTATTTTTGAGTTTTTAGTTGTAGCATGACTATGCTCGACTAAAACCTCTCAGCTAAGGCTGAGAGGTGAAGCTTGTAGCCAGTTCTATGTTAATTTCAGTTTGATTCAAGTATTTTTAATTCAAAGTTGATTTTTCTTATGTTTCAGTCCAATAAGTGGTAGTTTGAGATGTCTTATCTGAGTTCATGTGCTCCGGACATGAATTCCTTTTAATTCTCTGAGATTATCACAGGTTGCTTGTTTAGATTCGAATTATAGTAATCCTTGAGCAGGCCATAGTCCATAGGCATGGCTGTTACTCCGCAGGCTATGAATTTGAATTCTACATTGATTGAATGGACTTGAACTTGGAAGTTCAACTTGAATTGGATGAATGTGTGTGAATGCTTTACTTTCCAACTAGATGAGAGATAGGACTTCAAATCTAGTTGTGTTCTCTACTTGGATTGACTGAATTGACATAGGATTGCTACAAGTGGATCCTTGAAAGCCTTAGTGCATTATATCTCTGATTTTTCATTAAGTTACTGTTTTAATTAAACATCCCATTGAAATTGAATTTATTCTATTAAACTGAGTTGCTGGAGTAATTAGGAAGCTGTTACTCTTTCCCTGTGGATCGACCTCGGTCTTACCGAGTTTTATTACTACATCGCAGCCTTACACTTGAGGCGAGCGAACAAGTTTTTGGCGCCGTTGCCGGGGAAATTAGATAATAGTTTTCAAATAGTTTCAGTGGCTGTAGAAGTAGATAGTTTTTTTTTATTTTTCTTTGAACTAACAAAGTTTTCTGTTTTGTAGGAATTCTTCTTTCAGTTCAAGCGCATCAGGTGATACCTTTCTAACTTAGTTTTTAGAATTTTCAGATTGCAGTTTTCTAGGTTAGGATTAGTTTTGATTTCTGATTGAGTGGTTTATGTCCCGTTGGGAACGTAACCATTCAAATCGTCTCCAATCTGAAGGTGGTTTAGTTGGACCATTGTCAGTCCATAGACGAGTCCGGAATTATCAAGAGCATTGTGAAAGTTTGGGGAGTATGGAGCAAACACCCTTAAGGAATCCTCCACCCCCTACTCCAACCACAAACGCAAATCAGGAAGGAGTAGGAGAGAATGAGGTACATAATGTTCCTTCAATGAGATCACTACGGGATTACCTACAACCTGCTCGTACAATTACACCTTCTTGCATAGTTCTACCAGCTAACGGTGGGACCCTTGACATAAAACCGGGAGTAATCCAACTTTTACCTAAATTCCATGGGCTAGACTCTGACCGCCCATACTTACACTTGCAAGAATTCGAAGAAGTGTTGGCCACCTTGCATTATCCCAATGTTTCTGGGGATACAATCAGACTTAAACTTTTTCCCTTCACCTTGAAAGAAAGAGCCAAAGATTGGCTTCACTCTCTTAGACCATATTCGATTGGGTCATGGGTTGAGATGAACCGGGAATTCTTGAAAAAGTTCTTCCCAGCTCATAAGACAAACACTCTTCGAAGGGCCATAATGAATTTCTCAGCAAAAGAGGGTGAATCATTCTTTTAATGTTGGGAAAGATTTAAGGAACTCCTGCTTGCTTGCCCACATCATGGCTATGAGAGTTGGCGAATTATAAATTTTTTCAATGATGGATTAAGTCCTAATATGCGCCAATTTGTGGAAATGATGTGCAATGGCGAGTTTATGAGTAAAAATCTAGATGATGCTTGGAGTTACTTGGACATGTTGGCTGAAAATGCCCAATCTTGGGACACCTCGGATAAACCCAAGAACCCCAAGCCTACTCAAGAGAAAGGAGGGATATATGTCCTTAAAGAGGAAGACGACGTAAATGCAAGGATAGCCAACCTCACAAGGAAGGTTGAGGCCATGGAACTTAGCAAAAATGGAGTTTCCAAGTCCAAGGAAGCTGTTGAAACCACATGTGGGATTTGTCTCACCGACTTACACGCTACGCAAGATTGTCCCACAATTCCTGCATTTAAGGAAGTGTTGCAAGAGACAGCCAATGCCACATATGGTTATCAACGGCCCTTCAATGGACCGGTAGGTAATACATACAATGAGAGTTGGAAGAACCACCCGAATTTCAGTTGGAAGAATGCCCCAACGGGCAATCCTACCAACTCCCAAAGAGGGCCACCCATGCAAAATATGGCCCCACCTCAAGTCTCATTGGAGGATACTTTGAGAGCGTTTATGCAAGGGCAAGCGCAAATAAATGAATCAAATCAGCAATTGTTCCAAGAGCTGAAAGTCTCGGTTGATGAGATTAAGGGACGCTTGAATGCTAGGGAAGGGACCTTTCCGGCCCAACCTCAGCCCAATCCTAAGCAAGTACATGAAGTAAGCATCCCTAATCTTTCCAACCAAAACATGGAGCAAGCTAAATCCATTACCACCCTTAGAAGTGGTAAACAAATTGACAAAACTATTCCGGTGAAGGCCGATGAGCCTAATGATCCGGTGAGTTCTGAGGATGAAAATGGATCTAACTTAGCCCCACAACAACCGGAACGCATTTACCAGCCCACAGCACCATTCCCATCGAGATTGGTTGCCCCAAAATCTCTCCCAAATTCCCAAGATATTTTAGAGATTTTCAGACAAGTCAAGATCAATATCCCTTTGCTTGATGCCATCAAACAAATTCCCTCTTATGCCAAGTTTCTAAAAGACCTATGCACAACAAAACGCAAATATAATGTGCAGCAAAAGGCCTTCTTAACTGAGCAAGTGAGTGCCATCCTCACTCAAAAGACTCCCCCAAAATTCAAAGATCCCGGTAGTCCCACAGTTTCATGTATCATTGGAGACTACCGGATTGAACGTGCCTTGTTAGACTTGGGGGCGAGTGTGAACTTGATCCCATACTCGGTATATGAGCAATTGGGCCTTGGTGAATTAAAACCCACCAAAACCACATTGCAACTCGCAGATAGATCTATCCGTGTACCGAGGGGGATAGTTGAGGATGTTCTAGTCCAAATTGACAAATTCTACTACCCGGTAGATTTTATAGTCTTGGACACACAACCGGTTTTGGATGCTAGCACCCAAATACCGGTGATATTAGGCCGCCCATTCCTTGCCACATCAAACGCAATCATCAATTGCCGGAATGGGGTGATGCAAATATCTTTTGGAAACATGACACTAGAGGTAAATGTGTTTCATTTGGGCAAAAGGCATAGGGATGTTGATGATGATGAGTTCTTCGATGTGAACATGCTCGAAACTTTTGAAGAAGAAGAACTCCTCCAACTTGAACCACTAGAAAGCTTGGAGACATGCTTAGCACATATCATGGATTCCGAAGATCCCATCAGTAGTGAGATTGTGCAGGCATTAAATATAGAAAGACCGGTAGTTGATACTAGCCGGTGGAGGCCCCATTTTGAAAAATTGCCACCAACCACATCAAGGCCTCTACGGTCTAACATCAAACCACCGAAGCTTGACCTCAAACCATTGCCATCCGAGCTTAAATACGTATATTTGGGTCAAGAGGAAACGTTCCCAGTTGTCATTGCCTCTCACTTAGAGAAAGACCAAGAGCTCAAGTTGATTGAGCTACTCAAAGAATATCGGGAAGCCTTAGGTTGGACAATAGCGGATCTCAAAGGGATAGATCCTTCGGTTTGCACTCACCGTATACACCTTGAAGAAAACGCAAAAAAACGACTAGACAACCTCAAAGACGGTTAAATCCAAACATGATGGAGGTTGTCAAAGCCGAGGTGTTAAAGCTATTGGATGTGGGTATCATCTACCCCATCTCAGATAGCCAATGGGTGAGTCCTACCCAAGTTGTCCCCAAGAAATCCGGAATTACCATCATTGAAAACGCCAACAACGAGCTTATACCGACTAGGGTGACCACCGGTTGGCGTATGTGCATTGATTATAGGAAGCTCAATACGGTCACTAGGAAAGACCACTTCCCTCTCCCATTTATGGATCAAATTTTGGAGAGATTGGCAGGCCATCCCTATTATTGCTTCCTAGATGGCTATTCCGGATACAACCAAATCGAGATAGCTCCGGAAGACCAAGAGAAAACCACATTTACATGCCCGTTTGGTACCTTCGCTTACCGAAGGATGCCATTCGGATTATGTAATGCACCCGCCACATTCCAACGATGCATGTTGAGTATTTTCTCAGACATGGTGGGTGAGTTTCTTGAGGTGTTCATGGATGATTTCTCTGTTTTTGGTAGTACATTTGATGAGTGTCTCGAGCACTTGAAGTTGGTCTTGATAAGGTGTGAGGAAAAACAGCTTGTATTAAACTGGGAAAAATGCCATTTCATGGTACAAAGAGGAATAGTCCTTGGACACATCATCTCGTCCAATGGAATAGAAGTAGACCTGGCGAAAATTGACATAATTTCCAATCTACCACCACCCAAAAGCATACGTGATGTGCGGTCCTTCCTTGGACACGCCGGCTTCTATCGAAGGTTTATAAAGGACTTTAGTCACATCTCAAGGCCTTTATGCAACCTTCTACAAAAGGAGACCCAATTTGAGTGGAGTGCCGAATGTCAATTAGCTTTTTCAAAGCTAAAAGACATGTTGACAACCGCTCCTATCATGCAACCACCAGATTGGTCCATGCCTTTTGAGTTGATGTGCGATGCTAGCGATTTTGCTATTGGGGCGGTGTTAGGCCAAAAGAAAGATAAAAAGCCCCATGTCATCTACTACGCAAGTAGGACCTTAAATCCTGCCCAAGTTAATTATTCAACTACGGAGAAAGAGCTCCTAACCGTCATCTTTGCCTTGGACAAATTCAGGCCATACTTAATAGGATCCAAAGTTATTGTTTATACGGATCATGCGGCGCTGAAATACCTTCTTTCTAAGAAGGATACTAAGCCCCGTTTGCTAAGATGGATCCTACTCCTTCAAGAATTCGACCTGGAGATCAAAGATAAGAAGGGGGTAGAAAATGTGGTGGCGGATCATCTATCTCGCCTAGTCCTACCAAATTCCATTGATGAGTCACCTATTGAGGACTCATTCCCTGATGAGCAACTCTTTGTTGCTACGCATCCACCATAGTACGCTGATATAGCCAATTATCTTTCCACAGGTGCGATGCCGACTCATTGGACTGCGCAAGACAAACGTAAATTTCTAAGGGAAGTGCGCAGATTTTTCTGGGATGAACCTCTATTGTTTAAATATTGCTCAGACCAAATTATAAGGAGATGCATCCCCGATGATGAACACAATTCAGTCATCTCCTTTTGTCATGATCAAGCATGTGGGGGTCATTTTTCAGCCAAGAAAACAACTGCAAAAATTCTGCAGTGTGGTTTTTATTGGCCCACATTATTTAAGGACACCCACGAATTTTGCAAAGCTTGCGAGCGCTGCCAGAAGTTAAGAGGATTATCCCATCGAAATATGATGCCCCTCACCCCAATTCAACATCTTGAAGTCTTTGACTGTTGGGGCATCGATTTCATGGGACCATTCCCCTCATCTTTTGGGCATATCTATATTCTATTGGCTGTAGACTATGTGTCTAAATGGATAGAGGCTATCCCATGTAGAACCAACGATCATCGTACGGTTCTCAAGTTTCTCAAAGAAAATATACTTTCTAGATTTGGGACACCTCGAGCCATTATTAGTGATGGTGGTTCTCACTTTTGCAATAGACCTTTTGAAACTTTGATGAAGAGATATGGTATTAGGCACAAAGTGAGTACCCCATACCATCCACAAACAAGTGGGCAAGCGGAAATCTCCAATAGGGAAATCAAGCAGATTTTAGAAAAGACGGTGAGACCGGATCGCAAGGATTGGTCCGTAAGATTAGATGATGCACTTTGGGCTCACCGTACGGCCTACAAGACACCCATTGGAATGTCCCCTTATAGACTTGTCTATGGGAAAGCTTGCCACTTGCCTGTGGAGATAGAACACAAAGCCTATTGGGCAATTCGGGCTCTAAATTTTGACATTGACAAGGCTAGCTCGCTTCGCAAACTTCAATTAAATGAGCTTGATGAGATCCGGAACGATGCATATGAGAATTCGAGAATTTACAAGAGCAAGATGAAGGCCTTTCATGACAAGCACATCTTAAGGAAATCCTTCCATGAAGGACAGAAAGTGCTCTTGTTTAACGCCCGACTTCATCTTTTTCCGGGAAAATTACGATCTCGATGGACCGGCCCATATCTTGTTAAAGAAGTTTTTCCTCATGGGGCTGTTGAGATTGAGAATGCAGCGAATGGTGACTGTTTCAAAGTTAATGGACAACGCCTTAAACCATTTGTTGAGAAATTTGATTCAGAGGACATGTCCATCTCCCTGAATGATCCTGTCTATCAGGATGATTGATCTCCTAGTCTGATGGAGGTATAGCATAGGTAGGTTTAGTTTTGTTTTACTATTTTAATAGGTTTTAGTTGTTGGGTTGGAGAATTCCATGATCGCTCTATCAGGTACTATTGTTCTCACTCTCTCATTGTTTACCATTGCTCTCATGTTCATGCTAATTGACGATCTTTTTACATTGAGGACAATGCAAGATTTGGTTGGGGGGTGAGATGAGCTTCCTCATCTAGCATATTGCAACATTTCGAGCTTCATATGCACAAAATTTTTTCGAATTTTCTAACATCTCAAAGCTCTTTTAGAAAATTTTGTTTCTATACATTTGAGAGGCTATGAGTAGAAGAGGAGGAGAAACGAAGTGTGTGATGTTGTAGTCTTGAATTTCTTCCAACATAATGGTTTTATATGTTAATTCCCCTATTGTTATGATTGATAGAAAATTTGAACACCTTTACATCAAGTTCACATTACACGATTTTCATGAGTAACAGGTTTATGTGATTTGTGGATTAGCTAGACTTTGGTTTAGAGGTGTTGAGCAGCCAAGCCGGGGTATTTTGTCCATCCTTGTCCATGGGAAAATAATGAAAGATATGGATTTCTAAAAATCCTATCTAATTTAAAAGAGAAAGGAAAGAAAGGATGAAATCGGGAAGGAAAGAAAAATGGTGGAAAATTTCGAAAAGGGCTACCTATTACCAACCGGGGGATGGTCGAACCGTAACCAAAGCCGGAAATGGGACGTAGTGTGAAAGCCGTCGGAAGGACGGTAAGGCAAATTCATGTCATAGGCTTGCTGTTGCTCTGTACACCTTAAAATCCTTGGTCTACTTAATCTATGAAGAAGATGATTCCAGGAACTCATGAGATGATCTTTCACTATGCACATTAGGTGGAATTTGTTCGAGTTTTTCTATTTATCAATCAATCAGCGAGAATTACATGTAGACACTCCTTATGTCTTGAGAGCCCAAGGTTCAGCTTCTAGCACCTAATTTTGCCAAATTTTTCACTTATACATCTTGGGATGGATAGAATCATGGGTTCTAAAGGGGAGTTGGATTTGGAGGTTTGAAATTATTTTCACGCATGTTTTGCTCGGGACTAGCAAAAAGCTGGTTGGGGGGTGTGTTGAACCTCCAATTTATACATTGCATTGCCCATTACACTACATAGTTTGCATGATTTTCATGGTTTAAAGGCCCACCTAACACGTGTTTCTGTGATTGTAGGGATGAGAGTGGATTTCATCAAATTGGAGCCAAAAGAATGTATTTGAAGACATTGCATGAAGTCCTAGGATGGACCAAAGAAAGAAAAAGAAAAAGGGAGAAAAGAGAATGAAGAAAAGAAGAAAAAGTGGAAGAAAAACAAGGCTGACCGATCGTCCGACCGGTCAGCCACATAAAAGATGTAAATGGAAGGAGGCCGACCGGTCTTGACCGGTCGGCCAGGAAGGCTGGACACATTGCAGAAGATATGCCGACCGGTCATGACCGGTCGGCTATAGGCACTGGATGAAGGATAAATCAGCACGACCGGTCATGACCGGTCGGGCATGCACGCTGGACGCGGATAGATCTGTCCGACCGATCATGACCGGTCGGATGTACTCGCTGGATGGTTTAAAAAGTTAGTCCGACCGGTCACGACCGGTCGGCCCTGCGTAAGAAGACTCCTTTCTAAATTGGGACTCCGAAAATTGCTGCGCAATGCGAAGGCTTTCGCAGAATCCGACGCAAGGGGGGCTTGTTGCTATAAAAGGCCACCTATGGGCTCTCCCTAAGGTATCAGAGAAGAGAAGGAACGTGAGTTTGGAGGCTGAAGGCGACTGTGGAGCGTCTACAACATCTATTTTTGGGTTTTTCTAGTTTTATGCTTTATTTTTGAGTTTTTAGTTGTAGCATGACTATGCTCGGCTAAAACCTCTCAGCTAAGGCTGAGAGGTGAAGCTTGTAGCCAGTTCTATGTTAATTTCAGTTTGATTCAAGTATTTTTAATTCAAAGTTGATTTTTCTTATGTTTCAGTCCAATAAGTGGTAGTTTGAGATGTCTTATCTGAGTTCATGTGCTCCGGACATGAATTCCTTTTAATTCTCTGAGATTATCACAGGTTGCTTGTTTAGATTCGAATTATAGTAATCCTTGAGCAGGCCATAGTCCATAGGCATGGCTGTTACTCCGCAGGCTATGAATTTGAATTCTACATTGATTGAATGGACTTGAACTTGGAAGTTCAACTTGAATTGGATGAATGTGTGTGAATGCTTTACTTTCCAACTAGATGAGAGATAGGACTTCAAATCTAGTTGTGTTCTCTACTTGGATTGACTGAATTGACATAGGATTGCTACAAGTGGATCCTTGAAAGCCTTAGTGCATTATATCTCTGATTTTTCATTAAGTTACTGTTTTAATTAAACATCCCATTGAAATTGAATTTATTCTATTAAACTGAGTTGCTGGAGTAATTAGGAAGCTGTTACTCTTTCCCTGTGGATCGACCTCGGTCTTACCGAGTTTTATTACTACATCGCAGCCTTACACTTGAGGCGAGCGAACACTCAGCGTCCTCTTGGTCAGTTTGATGATGAGGTTGTTCCTTTTGGCGAGGCGAGGTGTTCGCCCTTTCTGGTGATCGATTTTTACGAGCAACATAATCCTGGAGATGGCTTTTTCGAATGAGAGCTTCGATATGGTCTCTTAGAGAGATACAATCCTGGGTTCTATGCCCATGATCTTTGTGGAAGTAACAGAACTTGCTCTTGTCTCTCTTCTCAGGATCGGATTTGATTTTTGCAGGCCACTTCCCATATGGCTTGTGTTTAATCTCCATTAGAACCTTTTCATGAGACCGATTAAGAGGAATGTAGTTATGATATTTACCGGAATAAGGCTTCTTGGGAGAACGTTCGCGTTGATCACGACGATATTTTTTATCTGTAAAAGAGGCTCCTTCTGGCTTGCGTTTCTTACCCTGTACTCCATGGCGCGTCAATGCGACTTCTTCTGCATTGATATACTTCTGAGCTTTGGCTTGGAACTCTGCCATAGTTTTTGGAGGGCTCTTGTCTAAAGCAAACCTGAATTTCTCGCTCGTTATTCCGGCTATGAGGGCTGCGAGGCCTTTTTCTTCAGTATAACCTTCAGTTTGAACGGCTTCAGCGGTGAACCGTACTATGAACTCCTTTATCGTTTCCCCATGCTGCTGTTTTAGATTCATTAGATGGGAGGCTGGCTTCTTAATGCGGATGCTTCCCATGAATTGAGAAAGGAATATCTCCGATAACTGAGAAAATGAGCTGATGGAACGAGGCTTTAATCCTCGGAACCACGTACGAGCTGCCTCCTTCAATGTTAGGGAAAAAGCCCTACACATGATTTCTGAACCATGTCCCTCCAACTCCATGAGGGACCTGTATGTTTCCAGGTGTTCAAGAGGGTCGCCAATACCTGTATACGGGGTGATAACAGGCGTTCGATACTTTCTGGGTAACGGGGCTTCCATAACCTCACTGGTGAGGGGGGACTCGGATTGATGTATCGCCGCCATGACGGCAGATGGCCGATTTGCCTGGCATCGCTGTTCCATGACATCAAAACGATCATGGATTCTTTTGAGATCTCCTTCCCATGGTAGGGTATAGCTTGATGTTCCGGCGGTGGAGCCCTGCGGTTGAGGTTGACGAGACGAACTAGAATGTATAGAATGTGGGGACGGCACAGGGAGATGGCTGCCAAGTGGTGGGACCTGTTGAACCTCCAATTTATACATTGCATTGCCCATTACACTACATAATTTGCATGATTTTCATGGTTTAAAGGCCCACCTAACATGTGTTTTGTGATTGTAGAGATAAGAGGGGATTTCATCAAATTGGAGTCAAAAGATTATATTTGAAGACATTGGATGAAGTCCTAAGATGGACCAAGGAAAGAAGAAGAAAGAGAGAGAAAAGAGAATGAAGAAAAGAAGAAAAAGATGAAGAAATACAAGGCTGACCGGTCGTCCAACCGGTCAGCCACATCACAGGAACAAGTAGAAGAGAGGCCGACCGGTCATGACCGGTCGGCCATGCACACTGGATCAAGGCAATAGATCAGCCCGACCGGTCATGACCGGTCGGGCATGCACGCTGGATGAGTGGGAGGTCAGTCCGACCGGTCTTGATCGATCGGCTGCACCCACTGGATGTTTTAAAAAGCTGGTCCGACCGGTCACGACCGGTCGGCTTTGCGTAATAGGAAAGTCCTTTCTAATTCGGGACTCCGAAAATTGCTGCGCAATGCATAGGATTTCGCAGAATTCGACGCAAGGGAGAATTGTTGCTATAAAAGGCCACCTAGGGGCTCTCCCTAAGGTATCAGAGAGGAGAAGGAACGTGAGTTTGGAGGCTGAAGGCGACTGTGGAGCGTCTGCAACATCTATCTTCGGGTTTTTCTAGTTTTATGCTTTATTTTTGAGTTTTTAATTGTAGCATGACTATGCTCGGCTAAAACCTCTCAGCTAAGGCTGAGAGGTGAAGCTTGTAGCCAGTTCTATGTTAATTTCAGTTTGATTTAAGTATTTTTCAATTTAAAGTTGATTTTTCTTATGTTTCAGTCCAATAGGTGGTAGTTTGAGATGTCTTATCTGAGTTTATGTGCTCCAGACATGAATTCCTTTTAATTCTCTGAGATTATCACAGGTTGCTTGTTTAGATTCGAATTATAGTAATCCTTGAGCAGGCCATAATCCATCGGCATGGCTGTTACTCCGCAGGCTATGAATTTGAATTCTACATTGATTGAATGGACTTGAACTTGGAAGTTCAACTTGAATTGGATGAATGTGTGTGAATGCTTTACTTTCCAACTAGATGAGAGATAGGACTTCAAATCTAGTTGTGTTCTCTACTTGGATTGACTGAAATGACATAGGATTGCTACAAGTGGATCCTTGAAAGCCTTAGTACATTATATCTCTGATTTTTCATTAAGTTACTGTTTTAATTAAACATCCCATTGAATCTGAATTTACTCTATTAAACTGAGTTGCTGGAGTAATTAGGAAGCTATTACTCTTTCCCTGTGGATCGACCTCGGTCTTACCGAGATTTATTACTACATCGCAGCCTTATACTTGAGGCGAGCGAACAAGTTTTTGGCGCCGTTGCCGAGCAGAGTAGATAATAGTTTTCAAATAGTTTCAGTGGCTGTAGAAGTAGAAGTAGATAGGTTTTTCTGATTTTTCTTAGAACTAACATAGTTTTCTGTTTTGTAGGAATTCTTCTTTCAGTTAAAGCGCATCAGGTGATACCTTTCTAACATAGCTTTTTCAGAATTTTTAGTTCAGATTTTAGTTTTCTAGAATAGGATTAGTTTCAGTTTCTGGTTGAGTGGTTTATGTCCCGTTGGGAACGTAATCATTCAAATCGTCTTCAATCTGAAGGTGGTTTAGTTGGACCATTGTCAGTCCATAGACAAGTCCGGAATTATCAAGAGCATCGTGAAAGTTTGGGGAGTATGGATCAAACACCCTTAAGGAATCCTCCCCCCCCCCCCCTACTCCAACCACAAACGCAAATCAGGAAGGAGTAGGAGAGAATGAGGTACATAATGTTCCTCCAATGAGATCACTACGGGATTACCTACAACCTGCTCATACAATTACACCTTCCTGCATAGTTCTACCAGCTAATGGTGGGACCCTTGACATTAAACCAGGAGTAATCCAACTTTTACCTAAATTCCATGGGCTAGACTCTGACCGCCCATACTTACACTTGCAAGAATTCAAAGAAGTGTTGGCCACCTTGCATTATCCCAATGTTTCTGGGGATACAATCAGACTTAAACTTTTTCCTTTCACCTTGAAAGAAAGAGCCAAAAATTGGCTTCACTCTCTTAGACCATATTCGATTGGGTCATGGGTTGAGATGAACCGGGAATTCTTGAAAAAGTTCTTCCCAGCTCATAAAACAAACACTCTTCGAAGGGCCATAATGAATTTCTCAGCTAAAGAGGTTGAATCATTCTTTCAATGTTGGGAAAGATTTAAGGAACTCCTGCTTGCTTGCCCACATCATGGCTATGAGAGTTGGCGAATTATAAATTTTTTCAATGATGGATTAAGTTCTAATATGCGCCAATTTGTGGAAATGATGTGCAATGGCGAGTTTATGAGTAAAAATCCAGATGATGCTTGGAGTTACTTGGACATGTTGGCTGAAAACGCCCAATCTTAGGACACCTCGGATAAACCCAAGAACCCCAAGCCTACTCAAGAGAAAGGAGGGATATATGTCCTTAAAGAGGAAGACGACGTAAATGCAAGGATAGCCAACCTCACAAGGAAGGTTGAGGCCATGGAACTTAGCAAAAATGGAGTTTCCAAGTCCAAGGAAGCTGTTGAAACCACATGTGGGATTTGTCTCACCGACTTACACGCTACGCAAGATTGTCCCACAATTCCTGCATTTAAGGAAGTGCTGCAAGAGACAGCCAATGCCACATATGGTTATCAACGGCCCTTCAATGGACCGGTAGGTAATACGTACAATGAGAGTTGGAAGAACCACCCGAATTTCAGTTGGAAGAATGCCCCAACGGGCAATCCTACCAACTCCCAAAGAGGGCCACCCATGCAAAATATGGCCCCACTTCAATTCTCATTAGAGGATACCTTGAGAGCATTTATGCAAGGGCAAGCGCAAATAAATGAATCAAATCAACAAATGTTCCAAGAGCTGAAAGTCTCGGTTGATGAGATTAAGGGACGCTTGAATGCTAGGGAAGGGACCTTTCCGGCCCAACTTCAGCCCAATCCAAAGCAAGTACATGAAGTGAGCATCCCTAATCCTTCCAACCAAAACATGGAGCAAGCTAAATCCATTACCACCCTTAGAAGTGGTAAACAAATTGACAAAACTATTCCGGTGAAGGCCGATGAGCCTAATGATCTGGTAAATTCTGAGGATGAAAATGGATCTAACTTAGCCCCACAACAACCGGAACGCATTTACAAGCCCATAGCACCATTCCCTTCAAGATTGGTTGCCCCAAAATCTCTCCCAAATTCTCAAGATATTCTAGAGATTTTCAGACAAGTCAAGATCAACATCCCTTTGCTTGATGCCATCAAACAAATTCCCTCTTATGCCAAGTTTCTAAAAGATCTATGCACGACAAAACGCAAATATAATGTGCAGCAAAAGGCCTTCTTAACTGAGCAAGTTAGTGCCATCCTCACTCAAAAGACCCCCCCAAAATTCAAAGATCCCGGTAGTCCCACCGTCTCATGTATCATTGGAGACTACCGGATTGAACGTGCCTTGTTAGACTTGGGGGCGAGTGTGAACTTGATCCCATACTCGGTATATGAGCAATTGGGTCTTGGTGAATTAAAACCCACCAAAACCACGTTGCAACTCGCTGATAGATCTATCCGTGTACCGAGGGGGATAGTTGAGGATGTTCTAGTCCAAGTTGACAAATTCTACTATCCAGTAGATTTTATCGTCTTGGACACATAACCGGTTTTGGATGCTAGCACCCAAATACCGGTAATACTAGGCAGCCCATTCCTTGCCACATCAAACGCAATCATCAATTGCCGAAATGGGGTGATGCAATTATCTTTTGGAAACATGACACTAGAAGTGAATGTATTTCACTTGGGCAAAAGACATAGGGATGTCGATGATGATGAGTTCTTCGATGTAAACATGCTTGAAACCTTTGAAGAAGAAGAACTCCTCCAACTTGAACCACTAGAAAGTTTGGAGACATGCTTAGCACACTTCATGGATTCTAAAGACCCCATCATCAGTGAGATTGTGCATGCATTAAATATAGAAAGACCGGTAGTTGATACTAGCCGGTGGAGGCCCCATTTTGAAAAATTGCCACCAACCACATCAAGGCCTCTACCGTCTAGCATCAAACCACCGAAGCTTGACCTCAAACCATTGCCATCCGAGCTTAAATATGTATATTTGGGTCAAGAGGAAACTTTCCCAGTTGTCATTGCCGCCCACCTAGAAAAAGACCAAGAGCTCAAGTTGATTGAGTTACTCAAAAAACACCGGGAAGCCATAGGTTGGACAATAGCGGATCTCAAAGGGATAGATCCTTCGGTTTGCACTCACCGTATACACCTTGAAGAAAACGCAAAAACGACTAGACAACCTCAAAGACGGCTAAATCCAAACATGATGGAGGTTGTCAAAGCCGACGTGTTAAAGCTATTGGATGTGGGTATCATCTACCCCATCTCAGATAGCCAATGGGTGAGTCCTACCCAAGTTGTCCCCAAGAAATCCGGTATTACCATCATTGAAAACGCCAACAACGAGCTTATACCGACTAGGGTGACCACCGGTTGGCGTATGTGCATTGATTATAGGAAGCTCAATACGGTCACTAGGAAAGACCACTTCCCTCTCCCATTTATGGACCAAATTTTGGAGAGGTTGGCAGGCCATCCCTACTATTGCTTCCTAGATGGCTATTCCGGATACAACCAAATTGAGATAGCTCCGGAAGACCAAGAGAAAACCACATTTACATGCCCGTTTGGTACCTTCGCCTACCGAAGGATGCCATTCGGGTTATGCAATGCACCCGCCACATTCCAACGATGCATGTTGAGTATTTTCTCGGACATGGTGGGTGAGTTTCTTGAGGTGTTCATGGATGACTTTTCTGTTTTTGGTTGTACATTTGATGAGTGCCTCGAGCACTTGAAGTTGGTCTTAATGAGGTGTGAGGAAAAGCAACTTGTATTAAACTGGGAAAAGTGCCACTTCATGGTACAAAGAGGAATAGTCCTTGGACACATCATCTCGTCCAATGGAATAGAGGTAGACCGGGCGAAAATTGACATAATTTCCAATCTACCACCACCCAAAAGCATACGCGATGTGCGGTCCTTCCTGGGACACGCCGGTTTCTATCGAAGGTTCATAAATGACTTTAGTCACATCTCAAGGCCTTTATGCAACCTTCTACAAAAGGAGAACCAATTTGAGTGGAGTGCCGAATGTCAATTAGCTTTTTCAAAGCTAAAAGACATGTTGACAACCGCTCCTATCATGCAACCACCAGATTGGTCCATGCCTTTTGAGTTGATGTGCGATGCGAGCGATTTTGCTATTGGGGCAGTGTTAGGCCAAAAGAAAGATAAAAAGCCCCTTGTCATCTACTACGCGAGTAGGACCTTGAATCCTGCCCAAGTTAATTATTCAACTACGGAGAAAGAGCTCCTAGCTGTCATCTTTGCCTTGGACAAATTCAGGCCATACTTAATAGGATCCAAAGTTATTGTTTATACGGATCATGCGGCGCTGAAATACCTTCTTTCTAAGAAGGTTGCTAAGCCCCGTTTACTAAGATGGATCCTACTCCTTCAAGAATTCGATTTGGAGATCAAAGATAAGAAGGGGGTAGAAAATGTGGTGGCGGATCATCTATCCCGCCTAGTCCTACCAAATTCCATTGACGAGTCACCTATTGAGGACTCATTCCCTGATGAGCAACTCTTTGTTGCTATGCATCCACCATGGTACGCTGATATAGCCAACTATCTTTCCACAGGTGCGATGCCGACTCATTGGACTGCGCAAGACAAACGTAAATTTCTAAGGGAAGTGCGCAGATTTTTCTGGGATGAACCTCTATTGTTTAAATATTGCCCAGACCAAATTATAAGGAGATGCGTCCCCGATGATGAACACAATTCAGTCATCTCCTTTTGTCATAATCAAGCATGTGGGGGTCATTTTTCAGCCAAGAAAACAACTGCAAAAATTCTGCAGTGTGGTTTTTATTGGCCCACGCTATTTAAGGACACCCACGAGTTTTGCAAAGCGTGCGAGCGCTGCCAGAAGTTAGGAGGATTATCCCGTCGAAATATGATGCCTCTCACACCAATTCAACATCTTGAAGTCTTTGACTGTTGGGGCATCGATTTCATGGGACCATTCCCCTCATCTTTTGGACATGTCTATATTCTTTTGGCCGTAGACTATGTGTCTAAATGAATAGAGGCTATCCCATGTAGAACCAATGATCATCGTACGGTTCTCAAGTTTCTCAAAGAAAACATACTTTCTAGATTTGGGACGCCTCGAGCCATTATTAGTGATGGTGGAGCTCACTTTTGCAATAGACCTTTTGAAACTTTGATGAAGAAATATGGTATTAGGCACAAAGTGAGTACCCCATACCACCCACAAACAAGTGGGCAAGATGAAATCTCCAATAGGGAAATCAAACAGATTTTAGAAAAGACGGTGAGACCGGATCGCAAGGATTGGTCCCTACGATTAGATGATGCACTTTGGGCTCACCGTATTGCCTACAAGACACCCATTGGAATGTCCCCTTATAGACTTGTCTATGGGAAAGCTTGCCACTTGCCTGTGGAGATAGAACACAAAGCCTATTGGGCAATTCGGGCCCTAAATTTTGACATAGACAAGGCTAGCTCGCTTCGCAAACTTCAATTAAATGAGCTTGATGAGATCCGGAACGATGCATATGAGAATTCGAGAATTTACAAGAGCAAGATGAAGGCCTTTCATGACAAGCACATCTTAAGGAAATCCTTCCATGAAGGACAGAAAGTGCTCTTGTATAATGCCCGACTTCATCTTTTTCCGGGAAAATTACGATCTCGATGGACCGGCCCATATATTGTTAAAGAAGTTTTTCCCCATGGGGCTGTTGAGATTGAGAATGCAGCGAATGGTGACTGTTTCAAAGTTAATGGACAACGCCTTAAACCATTTGTTGAGAAATTTGATTCAGAGGACATGTCCATCTCCCTGAATGATCCTGTCTATCAGGATGATTGATCTCCTAGTCTGATGGAGGTATAGCATAGGTAGGTTTAGTTTTGTTTTACTGTTTTAGTAGGATTTAGTTGTTGGAATTGCAGACCTCCATGATCGCTCTCTCAGGTACTATTGATTCTCACTCTCTCATATTTTACCATTGTTCTCATGTTCATGCTAACTAACTATCTTTTTACATTGAGGACAATGCAAGATTTGGTTGGGGGGTGAGATGAGATCCCTCATCTAGCATATTGCAACATTTCGAGCTTCATATGCACAAAATTTTTTCGAACAAAATTTTTTCGAATTTTCTAACATCTCAAAACTCTTTTAGAAAATTTTGTTTCTATACATTTGAGAGGCTATGAGTAGAAGAGGAGGAGAAACGAAGTGTGTGATGTTGTAGTCTTGAATTTCTTCCAACATAATGGCTTTATATGTTAATTCCCCTATTGTTGTGATTGATAAAAAATTTGAACACCTTTACACCAAGTTCACATTACACGATTTTCATGAGTGACAGGTTTATGTGATTTGTGGATTAGATAGACTTTGGTTTAGAGGTGTTGAGCAGCCAAGCCGGGGTATTTTGTCCATCCTTGTCCATGGAAAAATAATGAAAGATATGGATTTCTAAAAATCTTATCTAAGTTAAAAGAAAAAGGAAAGAAAGGATGAAATCGGGAAGGAAAGAAAAATGGTGGAAAATTCCGAAGAGGGCTACCTATTACCAACCGGGGGATGGTCGAACCGTAACCAAAGCCGGAAATGGGACGTAGTGTGAAAGCCGTCGGAAGGACGGTAAGGCAAATTCATGTCATAGGCTTGCTGTTGCTCTGTGCACCTTGGAATCCCTGGTTTACTTAATCTATGAAGAAGATGGTTCCAGGAACTCATGAGATGAACTTTCACTATGCACACTAGGTTGAATTTGTTCGAATTCTTCTATTTATCAATCAGTCAGCGGGGATTTCATGTAAACACTTCTTATGTTTTGAGAGTCCAAGGTTCAGCTTCTAACACCTAATCTTTCCAAATTCCACACTTATACATCTTGGAATGGATAGAAACATGGTTTCTGGAAGAGGGTTGGATTTGGAGGTTTGAAACTGTTTCACGCATGTTTTGCTCGGGACTAGCAAAAAGCTGGTTGGGGGGTGTGTTGAACCTCCAATTTATACATTGCATTGCCCATTACACTACATAATTTGCATGATTTTCATAGTTTAAAGGCCCACCTAACATGTGTTTTGTGATTGTAGAGATAAGAGGGGATTTCATCAAATTGGAGTCAAAAGATTATATTTGAAGACATTGGATGAAGTCCTAAGATGGACCAAGGAAAGAAGAAGAAAGAGAGAGAAAAGAGAATGAAGAAAAGAAGAAAAAGATGAAGAAATACAAGGCTGACCGGTCGTCCAACCGGTCAGCCACATCACAGGAACAAGTAGAAGAGAGGCCGACCGGTCATGACCGGTCGGCCATGCACACTGGATCAAGGCAATAGATCAGCCCGACCGGTCATGACCGGTCGGGCATGCACGCTGGATGAGTGGGAGGTCAGTCCGACCGGTCTTGACCGGTCGGCTGCACCCACTGGATGTTTTAAAAAGCTGGTCCGACCGGTCACGACCGGTCGGCTCTGTGTAATAGGAAAGTCCTTTCTAATTCGGGACTCCAAAAATTGCTGCGCAATGCGTAGGATTTCGCAGAATTCGACGCAAGGGAGGATTGTTGCTATAAAAGGCCACCTAGGGGCTCTCCCTAAGGTATCAGAGAGGAGAAGGAACGTGAGTTTGGAGGCTAAAGGCGACTGTGGAGCGTCTGCAACATCTATCTTCGGGTTTTTCTAGTTTTATGCTTTATTTTTGAGTTTTTAGTTGTAGCATGACTATGCTCGGCTAAAACCTCTCAGCTAAGGCTGAGAGGTGAAGCTTGTAGCCAGTTCTATGTTAATTTCAGTTTGATTCAAGTATTTTTAATTCAAAGTTGATTTTTCTTATGTTTCAGTCCAATAGGTGGTAGTTTGAGATGTCTTATCTGAGTTTATGTGCTCCGGACATGAATTCCTTTTAATTCTCTGAGATTATCACAGGTTGCTTGTTTAGATTCGAATTATAGTAATCCTTGAGCAGGCCATAGTCCATAGGCATGGCTGTTACTCCGCAGGCTATGAATTTGAATTCTACATTGATTGAATGGACTTGAACTTGGAAGTTCAACTTGAATTGGATGAATGTGTGTGAATGCTTTACTTTCCAACTAGATGAGAGATAGGACTTCAAATCTAGTTGTGTTCTCTACTTGGATTGACTGAAATGACATAGGATTGCTACAAGTGGATCCTTGAAAGCCTTAGTACATTATATCTCTGATTTTTCATTAAGTTACTGTTTTAATTAAACATCCCATTGAATCTGAATTTACTCTATTAAACTAAGTTGCTGGAGTAATTAGGAAGCTGTTACTCTTTCCCTGTGGATCGACCTCGGTCTTACCGAGATTTGTTACTACATCGCAGCCTTATACTTGAGGCGAGCGAACAGGACCTGTGGTTCGTCCATAGAATGTCTAGATGCCACTGGTATGGGCTGCGGTGGTAACCCTTCGGAGGCTTGATTCTGCGGTTCGGGAAAATGCTGATCAAGCCGATTTGACAGCGCCTGAACTCCGGCATTTAGAGTTAGGAGAGTGTTTCCGAGGAAACGTAGGACATGGTCTTGATTTTCAGAAGCTTCCAATAATGGGTTTGCTGATGGCACAGTTGGGGCTCCTTGAGGGATGTTCGTCGAGGTAGGTGGAAGGGTAAGTACGAATTTCGTCTCATCGGGCAGAGGGGGTGCCTGCCTTGAAGTCGAAGGATGAATAGCCTTTTTAGGAGGCATCACCGAAAGATCCTTATCGGTGGTTAGAATGATTGATTTTGACGATCAAGTCGTTCCCACAGACGGCGCCAGACTGTTAACGTCAGATTTTATAACTGGATCCTCCGGACGTTCACCTCCTCTCCACTAGATTCCTTCCTCCACCGGACCTGAAAGAAGACAGAAAGCAACTAAGGGTGGCTGGCGTCTAGTCGTTAGCCCTCCGAAGCTTAAGTAAGGCCGAAGCAAGAAAGAGAACAACCAAGCAAAAACAGGCCAGAGATTGAATATTGTGTACCTTTCTCTTAATGGAGTCACCTCTTTACATAGATCTGGAGTAACCCAATCTGTTACGTAAGATATCGAGATCCCGCTGATTTCGTGTACGATCCTTATCCTTGGAGACGAGATCTAACCTGATGACTTATTTTTGGCAATCACGTTCCTTGATAGCAATCCCTTGAGATTTGGAACCACAAGAGAAGATAAGCCCAAACCCGACCTATTCGGGCTGCTGGTAGGCGTACTAATAACGTTGATCGTTCATGTAGAGCTGGAAACCATAGTTGGAGTCATAGCCGGCGAAAAGGAAGGAGACGCCGATGGGACAGAAACCACCGAACTAGGTGTAGCCCTGCTTGGTATCGCAGAGGGATTGAACGAGCTGCTCGACGGGAATCGAGTGCTGGTACTGAAGGCTAAGAGGTGTCACCGCGGAAAAGCTGTTCGCATGTTGGAATATGGTCGCGAGTCCAAGTGCTCGGTCATTTAGACGTAACACCTTTCAACGACTTACGAGAAGGTATGCTCGCGGATTTATCAATCCTGCGACTCTCGCTCAGATGATCTCGAGAGTCGGATGGGCATCCCGCACTTACCCAATCTGCGACTCATGATCAGATGATCTCGAGAGTCGGATGGGCGTCCCGCACTTACCCAATCTACGACTCTCGAGCATATGATCTCGAGAGTCCAATGGGTATCCCGCACTTACCCAATCTGCGACTCATGATCAGATGATCTCGAGAGTCGGATGGGCGTCCCGCACTTACCCAATCTTCGACTCTCGAGCATATGATCTCGAGAGTCCAATAGGTACTTCCGTATTTACCCGATCTGTGACTCTCGCTCAGATGATCTCAAGACTCGAGTGGGCGTCCGTGTACAATCTTAGCAGCTGAGTTGATCTCCCTTATTTTATCTGTAACAGCACATACCGCAGAAGTTTGGAGAAAACGTTGCGATTGTCCCTGCAGTTTGCTGCAACCTGGGTACCCAATCGCAACCCTTCCATTCCCGATCGGTACTAACATCGAAAAGGTACAGCAGAGCCTCTGCGTCCGTAGTCTTACGAGGTTGCTGACCCTGAGACTGATTGTGTGATGTTTGATGTTTTCCCGGATCACTCCAGGAGTACTTGTTTCGCTTGACTGTCAAAGTGGTTAGATGCCTTGCGTCACTTAGTCTTACGGGATTCTACTACGCCGACTTGGAATCAGTCAAGGTACTTCAGGCATTCACGCCTAGGTATGTGCGGGTGAACTCTTTCCACCCGATCTGCTAGTTTCGATGCTTGGTTTGCAATTCATTATTTCCTTGATTGTGGTTTGGAATCTTTGTTATCCTTTGTATCTGAGTCAGTTGATTGTCTGGAGATTGATAACTCGCACATACCGCGGGAGTTTGGAGAAAACGTTGCGATTGTCCCTGCAGTTTGCTGCAACCTGGGTACCCAATCGCAACCCTTCCATTCCCGATCGGTACTAACATCGGAAAGGTACAGCAGAGCTTCTGCGTCCGTAGTCTTACGAGGTTGCTGACCCTGAGACTGATTGTGTGATGTTTGATGTTTTCCCGGATCACTCCAGGAGTACTTGTTTCGCTTGACTGTCAAAGTGGTTAGATGCCCTGCGTCATGTAGTCTTACGGGATTCTACTACGCTGACTTGGACTCAGTCAAGGTACTTCAGGCATCCACGCCTGGGTATGTGCGGGTGAACTCTTTCCACCCAGTCTGCTGATTTTGATACTCGGGTTATAATTCATCGTTTCTACCTGTCCAAATGGTTTCTTTGACCAAGCCTTTTTGGCCTTCATCTTTTCGTATCTTGGCATGTGGTACGACCTTGCTGACACTGGAGTTCAGTTCGACCGTACTTTGAGTGCATTGGATCCGATGGTCTCTGGGGAAACCGTGAGACATCATATCTTATTTGATTTTTGCGTCTGCTCCTACCCAGAGATATGGAAGATCTCCTGGTGTTTTGGAGGCAGAACGCTCTACTGGGAAAATATTTTTGGATTTTTTGAAAAGATACCCACTCTGGGGAGTGATACTCCGTGGGGTTTTTATTTGCAAATAGAGATATTTTTTTGTCTTTTTGAAACGGAAATCTGGTTTGCATGCGCCTCCACTAGGGATGCCTGTGGGGTCTTTAGCTAACCGACTTTTATTTTGAAAGCAGGTAAACATGATGATTGATGCGATGGATGCTGATGCATGGAGATGCATATTTGATGATGGATGTATGGCTAGGCTCATTCTCTTTCAGTTTGATGATTTTGCTTTTGCTGGAGATGCAGAGAATTTTGAGCTTATTGCTTGCAGGGTTGTGCTCCCCTGGGGATTTCTTTTCAATACGGATGTTTGGTCAGCGGGTTGGTCAAGATCCCGACCCGTGATCGATTAGGTCCATCGTCCCAAGATACTGTTTCTTTGCTAATGAGAATGTACGAGGATGTTATCCGACTTCAAGATGTTCTTCTGGGCATAAATGCGATTGAGACGGTGCTTGGTCGCCAGTTTTGGTCAAGATTCCAATTTGTGGGCGATTGGATCCGTCATCCCAAATTGTGAAGAGAGTGGAGTTCAAGACTCCTGAAGTGTAGTGCTGGGGGACAGTGACAATTTTTGTGATTTTTGCAAATATGTGGTCCGAATCTTTACCTGAGTAGTCAGGATAGAGATCAGTTATTGAAAATAAGGAAAATTTTTTGTGATTTTTAAAATATTTTCTTTAAAAGCAAGAGCAATATTTTTGTGATTTTTGACAACATTTTGTTCGAAAGTAAGGGAAATATTTTGTGATTTTGAAAGGTGATTTTGTAATGTTTTGGTATTTTGTTGGATTTTTCTGAAATGCAGGGAAAAGATATAGAATTTTCATCCATTTCCAGCTTCTACTGCTGCTAAGGCACCCAATCCATTTTACGTTAGCGTGCAAGATGAGTCTCACACAGTTAAGTGCCGTAGTTTTACATCTTCGGACGAGGAGATTTTGAGGGTTTTCATTCAACACACCCACAAAGTTGCCTGTTCCTCGGGTGCAATGCACATAGACTATGTATCATCCGACGGACTCCTTCGGGCACAAAATGAGCCACATCCTCACATTTCTCTTAGTCAATCTATTTTGGGGCCTTACGTTGCTCACAATTCCGTGAGGGTGCGCTCCATCTCCCAACAGTCTTAATCCCCTTCATGAGTTTTAGGAACAGGGAACATCCGTCAGATTCAACAGCGACTTCCAAATCAAGGTTGTCTATCACGGTGCGTTCAACACGAACAGGATTGCGGGGCTCTGCTCGCCTCAGCCTTTTCCTGTTTAAAAGATTCCGGACACCCGTACGATCAACTTTCAGCCATGTCCGGAACAGGTTAGGAAAGAAAGCCCCCGAGAAGTTAATCCCAGTGTAGTTTTAGGTCCTCGGACTACTAAGGATGAATTTGTGAAATTGATGGTAAATTTTTTTGTGTTTTGAAAAAAGTTCCAGACTTCAACTCGAGTAATCAGGGTTGTTGCTGGTTTTTATGGAAAGCTTGAAATCTTTTTGGTTATTTTTAGAAATGATCCGGGCTATCAAACCTTGATCCCAGTGGTTGAGGCCGATGCCAGTTTTTGGTTGAAAGCAAGAAAAGGTCCCCCGAGAAATTAATCCCAGTGTAGTTTAAGGTCTTCGGACAAAAATATATACATGCTGAAAATACATTCTTTTTTGTGATTTTTTCGAAATGATCCAGGTCATCAGATCTTGGCCTGAACGGCTAGGATCGATGCTGGTTTTTATTAAAATCCCTCGGGATATTGATCCTGACGTAGTTTAAGGTCTTCGGACCACACTACTGTACAAAACAGGGCAAACACATTTTTTTGTTTTTTGGAAAATGTCCGAAGCCATCTGATCTTGATGTGAGCAAACAAGACCAACGCCGGTTTTTATTGAAAATCTCTCGGGATGTCGATCCCGACGTAGTTTAAGGTCTTCGGACCCAAAACTATACAAAAGAGTGCTGGAAATGTGTATATATATATTTTTGTGATTTTGAAAAATGTCCGGTGTTGTCGGATCTTAACTCGAGCAATCAAGACCGATGCCATTTTTTTATTGAAAATCTCTCGGGATGTCGATCTCGACGTAGTTTAAGGTCTTCGGACCAAAAATATGTACATGCGAGACTGGTGATATATTTTGTGATTTTGAAAAGTGTTCTGAGTCATCGAATCTGATTTTGATGGTTGAGATCGATGCCCATTTTTATTAAAAATCCCTCGAGATCTTGATCCCGACGTAGTTTAAGGTCTTCGGACCAAGTTTTTGGGGTTGGGTATACTTACCTTGCTTTGTTTAGCTTTTGATAGGGCTGATTGTGATTCGAATGGTCTAGATTGCTTGAGTGGGCCATGTGGGCCCTTTTTAGACTTCATATTTGCTTTGGAGCACCTTTTTTTGATGTTTTGTGAGGCTAAGAAGGCTTTTCATGGTGCGGATAATGACTTGAACGGTTCAGACTGCTCTTTTCATCCATGTGGGCCCACTTGATGATCAGATCTTGGATTTTGGTCTTCTTTCTTGACGATTAAACCTTCAATTTTGCTATTTTATGACTCATGTGAACTCTTCCATGGTTTAGATCATGATGATCTAGTTTTTGAATGGCTCAGATTGCTTGTGGGTCCCTCTTGATCAGTTTTTCTTCTCTTTGACTCAATCAGGCCCATGTTGGCTGTAATACTTCGTGATTAGACAGGTGGGGTACCTTCCAGATGATTCTGATCATCCTCAAACGAAATCCGGAGCTGATTGGAGCTTTGGGCGGCCCTCAGGATGCCATTTGCTGAGGTGGACTGTCAACCTCACCTACCAACAACTATGGAGCCAATCTCGCGGAGAGAGAGAGAGAGTGCGTCCGTACGGGCGGCCCACAGCGAGCCGCCCAAGACTCGTCTCTTGTGCGGCCTGGGCTAGCTCGTGCTCGGACATTCCCCTCTGTTCACGGCTCTTGTCCCCACATTCTTTGTACTAGAGAATTCGATTCAGCCATGAATCTCCTTTTCTCTTTGTCTTTTCTCCTCATCTTGTCCTCTTCTTGCTTTGTCCTTTCTTGGGCAGCCATTGATGATGGCTTGGGGGCCATTGTGGGAGATGTTGGTGGGTCCCACACTTCAACAAGTGGTGAGGGCTTTAATAATGGTGAGATGCTTTTGATTGATGGTAGAGATGGAGCTTTGAAAGAGGGTAATGATGGGGGTTTAAGGATGGTGGTTGGTGGAGCTTTGAATGGCCCCATTAATGGCAGCCATGCTGAAAATTCAGGTTTGAATGGGGCATTGATTATGGGAGAAATGGATAGTATGGATGGGATGATGAGATGGGACATAGGTGAGGCTATACATCCCTTGAGTGTGAGCCACATGGATGATATGATCGATGGTAATGATGGGGTCATGATGGACATTGATGGGCTAATCTTGGATTGCCTTCTGGTACCTGTGAGGAGAGAACACTTTAGTAAAAGGATTGAAGCATCAAAGCAGGAAGAAAGATACTTACCTTCTGGGAGGAATGACCGGGAGAAAGACGCTCCGTACGATGCACTCCATAAGTTGGCTGGGGGATGTTTATTTTGAAAGCCCTGTAAGTTTTTTTTTTTTTGCATATATATGAATAAGGAAAAATGTTTTTTTTTTGAAAAATATATGCAAATCATGAAGTAAAAATTTGTGTCAAGTGCTTATCTATCTTTGCGTGATTTGGACTTATGCTTTTAGGTGTAGGAATCAGAATATTTGACTCAGCCTGATGTCATACTTGATTTTCTTAATTACTCACCAAGGGTCCTGCTCCCCTTAAGATAGTGCGCAATGGTATCCTCTTCCTAAAATTTGGGCAGATCTTGAAAGAATTCTCGACTCATAGCCGCCATCCTTGTTTCCATTGAATCTTCATGTCGCTTGGATCTCTCATGTACCTGTTTTTTTTTTATTTCTTAGCCATTATTACCCACAACGCCCTTTTGGGTTTTCGCTGCGTCCGGCTTGCCCTTCATTTTTGCCCGTGGCGCCCTTTCGGGTTTTCACCACGTCCCGGGTATTTGATCTTGCCTGCCCCTTGGCAGCTATGCTGTTTTTACCCTCAGCGCCCTTTTAGGTTTTCACCAAGTCCGCTGTGTACCCACTGTTCTTACTCAGAGCGCCCTTCCGGGTTTTCACTCCGCCCTCTTTGTTTAGGCACACATCTCTTTTTTTTTTTTGGATAACTGCAGCGCCCAGAGATCAGGAATCCGTCATTGCCGGCCGTTGGTAACCTTTCGGCCCTTATCTTAAGCTACAATGGCAGAGCTGTCGGCCTTAGCTACAGAGGCCTTAGCTACAGACCCTTCTGAGGTAGATGGATGGATAGATGTGTTTCTTTTGGGTCGATTTTTTTCTCTTTCTTTGTTTCTTTCTTTCTTCTTCTTCTTCTCTTTTTTTTTTTTTTGGGGGGGGGGGGGGGGGGGTTGTGTGCCCCTTTTTTTTAACCCCCCTTTTTTTTACTCTATTCTTTTTTTTTCTCTTTCTTTTTTTTTTGGCTTTTGAACCCTTTATTTGGAACACTTATTGGTGGATGGGAAGGGATTCTCAGAGGTCTAAGCCTTGACCTCTTGACTTCAGCTCTACTAGTGTAACTCTTGATAAGGTTGGATTGACTTACCTGTGAGAGATTTTCACGTTGTCGGCGTTGATTGGCTCTAGAAGATCCTTACCCCTCAGGTTGGTGAGTCGAACGGTGCCTCCCAGAAGAACTTCTCTGATTCTCGGGGCTTGCCCCTTGAGTTTGATAGATGCAGCAGTGCTTGTTGTAAACCCAATATGATTTTTCTTTCTTCGGCTTCATTCTTCACCAGTACTCATGTTGACGGGATTTTGAGTTGAACTCTTAGGTCTGTCTTCTGATTTTAAGCTTCTCGAGGAACTTCTCCATCCTTAGATTTCGAAGGACGTCCCATTGCCAATGTTGATAGCATGTGGGAACCTTTAATAATTGATGATGTCATTCTTCATGAGAATTATCGTGCGAGATCAGAATATTACCTCCATCCACTTTGTGCTGTAATCAATTGTTAGATGATACCAAGTTGATCTTTTCGTTGATGTAGATACCTCGTACAGGGAATAGCTGGAATGTTATCAGGTTGTAGAGTTTCGAAGCACACACATGGATTCAATGTGCATGTTGCTGACACTTGAAGTGCTTTTTGACATGCTGGCAACAATCTATCTTCATCGAGCCGTGAGGTTTCTTCGATCATTCGTCAAGTCGCACACTCTAGCATGGAATGCAAGCATAGTCTTGGCAGCATCTTCTTGATAGGCTTGATGAGTTTTTGATCGAGTTCGGATAAGTCTTCATAGGACGCAAGATTGGGAAGTCATGACTTCAAAAATTCGATCATTTTCTGCTTATTTTTCGGGGATAAGGATTCTCAATGCGCACTTCCTTATGGATATCAAGAGATCCTAGGTTTATAATTTTGAAATTTTTTTAAGATAACATCGGCTTTTGGTTCGAACTTTTGAGGAGACCCTCTAATTAGTTTGGGAGTCAGCTCATCATTTTCCACATCATTTGGCTTTGTCCAGACCCTTGAGTTTGAAGTCCAAGTCTAGATCGAAATCTTATGAGTCAACTTCATACTCAAGTGCTTTGACAGACAGACTTGACACTTTTATTGAAAAAGATTTTTGAAAGATTTTCTGGTTTTTGGGAATTTGTGAATATTTGGATTTTTTTTTGAAATTTTGAAATATTTAGTGTTTTGGGTTTTTGAATCTTCTGATTTTTTTTTAATTTTTTTTTAAAAGAACCCGAGCAAGACGGTGATGTGAACCAACTGTTGCCTGATTCGCCTCGGGGAGCCGAGCACTGTCAGCTTTTATTAGCCGTCATGGGAACTACAAACCTGTTACTTCCCTACACTCCTTCCCCTCAGGAGGCAGGGCCAGAGGGATTAGTAAGCCAACCCTCATTGTCGCGCTCAAACATCATGATAGATCTGGAATTGGGCTCCGAGTCGGTGTCGGATGCGATTTCTCCTGGCTCATCCCCGATGTATTGCAACTCTTCAGGTTCATCTAGCTGAGGTGGGACCTGGACTGTGGTCTAGTTGATCGAGTGAAATTTCTGCTCCTTGCTTAGGTCTTCTTCAATCAGCTCTGTGAGACTCGATCTGCTCACTTGATCATTGGAGGTGGGATCTAGTTCATCATCAGGATAGATAATCCCTGTAATGATAAACTGGATTGGTGTGCAGATGCAGAGATTGCGTTCTTCTTGATGACCTCGTCTTCTTCTGATACTTCTGTGCTTTGTTTTCTTAATTCGAGTAGGCCGATATCGTAATCTTTCTTTATCCACATTCTCTCGAACTCCCATAATTTGGGTCGAGTCTTGATATTTGAGCTGATAACAGAAGGTTTGACGCTCGGCAGGAAGGAAGACGTAGTTCGATCCGATGGGACATGCATGAGGGAAGTAATTTGCATTGTGATGGTATGAGACCTCCCCGTTAGAGCGTTGTATGTCCATGGCTGGGATGGTAGGCTCTCGAAGGTTGAATGCTTCTACCATTGGAAATTGTCCAGGATCGGTAATGATGTTGATCGCCCTATCTCTGAACATGTGCTTGACCCTTTGGTGAAGATTTGAAGAGATGGCACCGATTCTGTGAAACCAGGTTCGATAGGAAAGGAGATGGAATGAAGCTGAGATGTTCAAGACCTAAAGAGTGATAGTTGATGTTTTTGGACCGATCATAACCTGTACATCAATCTCCCCTTCGACCTCCTCGATAGTGGCCACATAATTGAAGCTAGGCCCCAACTTTGTTAGGGCATGTTGTTGAGCTCTTAATTGTGCATATTCTAACCCCAATTCATCACTCATTGTGCAAGGTTTATATGGTTTGTAAGCTAATTCAATGCATGTTTTGTGACTACAGGATTGAGGGTGGACTCTACTCAATTGAAGACATAAAGAGCTCACTTGGGATCATTCTAATGGAGATTACTTGAGGACCAATTACTTGAGGACCAAAGAAGAAAAGAAGAGAGAAAGCGAAAGAAAGAAGCAAGGAAAGAAAGAAAAGGAAGAAATGAAGAAGTATGAAGACTGCCGACCGGTCATGACCGGTCGGCCAAGGAAGCCAGACCGGTCAGCGACCGGTCAGCCATGGTACTGAAGAACAAATAAAGGTGACCGACCGGTCTTGACCGGTCGGCTACAGCTGCTGGAGGTCTACTGAAGACGTCCGACCGATCATGACCAGTCGGACAGGGTTGCTGGAATGTTAATATACACGTCCGACCGGTCTTGACCAGTCGGATGTGCTTGCTGGAGTATTTTCACTTGAGGCCGACCGGTCATGACTGGTCGGCCATGCGTACTGAGTTAGAACTTTTTAATTTCTTCATGAAATTCTCTGCGCTGCGTAAGTGTTACGCAAATTTTCGATTCTTCCGACGTTGTGGAGCCTCCAGACTATAAGAGGACACCTAGGGATCGTTCCTAGGGCATCCTAGAAGGGTGTAAGCGAGGTTGGAGGCTGTGGAAGTGAAGATTGGAGTTTCACAACTCCTTTTGGTTTGCTTTGTTGTTTTCATGCTTTTTGTAGTTGTTTCATGTTTCCTTGGATCATGAGCAGCTAAACCTCTTAGCTAGGGCTAAGAGGTGAAGCTTGTAGTGAGTCCAAGATGTTTTAATTCGTACTTAAGTGGTTTTAGTTTGGAATTCATGATTCTGAACTAAGGTTTGAAGTTTATACAAGTTTTTAAGTAATTTTTCTTAGTCTTGTGATGACTCATGGATGTTTGGATGAATTACTTATCTTCTTAATTTGTTTGCAAAGGTATAGACCTGTATGATCCGAGGAATCGGAGTGCGCTCTAGAACTAAGCTTTTTATAAAGGGACTTCAGGCTAAAGTTCTATTTTAGTTGATTTTCTGGAATATGTAAGGACTGTGCTGGTGATTTGAATCTAGTTCAAATCCTAATCTAGCCTTGTCTTGTGAGAGGACTTGGGGGATGGTTATGATTGAGAACTGGACCTATAGGAAAGGGGAATGACCTATGCAATTGAGCATGCTCAGCTCAGCCTAGATTGAGTGAATCTTATGCATAGAACTTACATATTACAGACTGTTTGGTTTAACAGTTCTATCATCCGACTGGACGGACAGGAATGTCGATTCTAGTTGAGAGAATAAGAAACCACAGCGGATTAAACATCAAGGATTGCTACAAGTGGATCCTTGAAACCCTAGTACCCTCTTATAATTAATTACTCTCGATTTAATTCAGCTTTTGTTACTCACATCAACTTTATACAACAATCTGATTAGTAGACTTCAATAGACACTTGTGGATGAATTTGTGAGATCCTACATAGTCCCTGTGGATCGACCTCGGTCTTACCGAGTTTATTACTACATCGCAACCCTACACTTGGGGAAGCGAACAAGTTTTTGGCGCCGTTGCCGGGGATTTTTTACGGTTTTCACAAATTTCTGAAATTAGTATCTATTTAGGATTTTTTTTAGATTTTTAGACTAACTTAGTTTATTTATTTGATTTTTCTTTTCAGGGATTTTTAGGAAGTCGAAGAAGAGTCAAGGATTTCAAGTGCAATTCAGGTGCTATCCTTCTAAAACCTTACTCTTCTCCTTCTCCTAGTCATTCTTATTTTATTCATCTCTTGTTGAGTGGGTGGAGACTCCTTTTGGATCTCTGAAAGGTCGGCCTTTTTGCCACCTGGATTCCTATTGGTCGGCTCTGCCGTCTTGGATCACCTTGTGATCAGGGATTTCTTTTCTCATCTCTACTCCTCTTTCTCCTTTTTCTGCACTTTTTCTCAAAAGATTCAAAGAGTGGGTGGGGTGTTCTCTGAACCCCTATTGACCAGGAGAAATCGGTCTCTATCTTTGTTTCTGGCCTAGCCATTGCAAGACACCTTGTGCTTCGGTCTTAGAGAAGAGTAAAGAAAAAGAAGGAAGAATTCTTTTTCCTTTTTGTTTCTTATTTTTGGTTTTGCATGCCACATTGGGCTCGGGATTCCAATAACCGACTCATAAGTGAAGGGGGGATAGTAGAAGGCATTGATAGAGAGCCACGTGTTAGGAGACATCTAGATTCTCCAATTTTATCTGAAAGTATGGCTGCAAATCAACCTAACCCGGTTCAAAATCAAACTGAAACAGGGGAGAATGTGGTTGAGAATGTTCCCCGACCTAGGACTTTACGTGATTTCTTGCAACCTGCAAGAACGAGCACTCCCTCATGCATAGTATTTCCACCAAATGCAGGGAATGTGGATTTGAAACCGGGAGTGATCAATCTTCTCCCTAAATTCCATGGTTTAGACAGTGAAAGTGCCTATCAACACCTTAGGGAGTTTGATGAGGTAATCACCACCATGCACTTTGCAAATGTGACTGAAGATGTAGTAAGACTTAAATTCTTCCCTTTCACTCTTAAGGATAAAGCCAAGGGTTGGCTTTATGCATTGAGGCCAAGATCAATTGGGTCATGGAATGATATGCACAGAGAATTTATAAAAAAATTCTTCCCTACTCACAAAACGAACATGCTTAAGCGCCTTATCATGAACTTTGCCCAAAAGGAGGATGAAACCTTTTCCCAATGTTGGGAGAGATTCAAGGACCTGTTAAACGCATGCCCACATCATGGCTATGAAAATTGGCGGATTATAAGTTTTTTCTATGAAGGACTGATTCCATCCATGCGCCAATTTATAGAGATGATGTGTAATGGGGAGTTCATGAATAAGGAAGCTGATGAAGCATGGGATTATCTGGAAGAATTGGCTGAAAGTGCACAATCTTGGGACACATCTAAACCAACAAATTTCAAGATTGGCCAACAAAAGGAAAAGGGAGGAATGTATGTCTTATCAGAAGAAGATAGCATAAGTGCACGGTTGGCTAGCCTAACAAGAAAGGTCGAAGCCATGGAATTAAGGAAAGGAGAAACAATCAACTCCACTGAGGTTGAAACTGTTTGTGGAATTTGTGCTGGAAATCAACATGCTACACCAGATTGTCCCACAATTTCAGCAGTCCAAGGCATCTTACAAGAACAAACAAATGCCATAAACAGTTATCAGCAGCAATATGGTGCTCCAAACTCAAACACGTTTAATCCTAATTGGAAGAACCATCCCAACTTCAGTTGGAGGAATGGACCCACTGCAAATGCAAACAACACTCCAAAAGTATCACTAGAAGAGATATTGGGTGCACTCGTATCGGTCCAGAATGAGTATAACAAGACAAATTCTCTAAAAATAGATGGGTTCATGCAAGAGCAATTGAAATTCAATCAAAATTCAAACCAAGCCATTAATGAATTGAAAACATCTCTGACTAGAGTTGAAGCTCACCTTAGTGGTAGAGAGAAGGGCACACTTCCTGCTCAACCTCTTCCTAACCCAAGGACCCAGTATGAGATACAAGATGCAAGCTCATCCTCCCACCGTACGGAACATGTCCAGGCTATCACCACTTTGAGAAGTGGGAAAGAAATTGACAAATCTAATCCGGTGAAGGCCCCAAAGCCTAAGGATCCGGAAATTCCCAAAGAGGATGATAGCCCAAACAATATTCAACAAGAGAAAGAAGCGGAAAGGCAATACAAGCCGGTTGCCCCATTTCCACAAAGGTTGATTTCACCTAAACCTTTAAATAAAAATCTGGAGATTCTGGAAGTTTTCAAGCAGGTGAAGATCAACATCCTGCTGTTGGATGCAATAAAACAAATACCATCTTATGCTAAATTTTTAAAGGAATTGTGTACAATCAAAAGGAAACATAACGTTCACAATAAAGTGCTTTTGGCTGAGAATTTGAGCGCCATCATCAAACAAGAGGTGCCCCAAAAATACAAGGATCCAGGTAGTCCAACCATCTCATACATCATAGGAGACTACCAGATTAAACAAGCCCTACTCGACTTGGGGGCAAGTGTGAATCTCATTCCATACTCGGTCTACGAACAACTTGGGTTAGGTGAATTGAAACCCACCAAAACCACACTCCAACTTGCTGATAGATCCATCCGGATACCGAGAGAAATGGTAGAGGATGTTCTAGTCCAAGTTGATAAATTCTACTACCCAGTAGATTTTATTGTCTTGGACACACATCCCGTGATAGGCACCGGTACTCAATTCCCGTCATACTTGGACGACCGTTTCTAGCTACTTCAAACGCCATTATCAATTGCAGAAACGGACTTGTACAAATGTCCTTTGGAAATATGACCCTTAAGCTTAACATATTTGAGTTATGCAAACAACCGCGGGAAGTTGATGATGATGTCCACGAATTAAACATGATCGAATCATTCGTGGAGGATACAGTCCCCTTATCACTATTTTCCAACCCTTTGGAGGCATGTACGGCCCACTCTCATGAGACAAATGATTACACAATACAAGAGAGGGATGCCATTCTAGATGTGATGCTGGTGCTTGAGAATAAAAGATGGAGGGCCCCAATTGAACCTTTGCCTGTAAATGAGAACAAGGCCCTCCCATCCAACATCAAGGCACCAAAACTCGACCTAAAACCATTGCCAAGTGAGCTAAAGTATGTTTATTTAGGTCGAGATGAGACATATCCAGTGGTGATTTCTTCCCACTTGGATGAGGAATAAGAGAGTAGGCTAATAGCCACTCTATTAGAGCACAAGAGTGCCATTGGATGGTCAATTGCGGATCTCAAAGGCATAGACCCTCTGATTTGTACTCACCGCATACACCTTGAGGAAAATGCAAAATCATCCCGGCAACCACAAAGACGACTAAATCCAAACATGAAGGATGTGGTTAAGGCCGAAGTGGTGAAACTATTGGATGTAGGTATCATTTACCCAATATCTGATAGCCAATGGGTGAGCCCAACTCAAGTGGTGCCTAAGAAATCGGGAATAACCATCGTAGCCAATGCCAATAACGAATTCGTGCCAACTAGAGTTACTACTGGTTGGAGAATGTGCATTGACTACAGGAAGCTAAACACTGTCACGAGGAAAGACCACTTCCCCCTACCATTTGTTGATCAGATTTTAGAACGGTTGGCGGGTCATTCCCACTTTTGCTTCCTTGATGGCTATTCAGGGTACAACCGAATAGAAATTGCCCGTGAAGACTAAGAAAAGACTACATTCACATGTCCATTCGGCACTTTTGCCTATCGACGGATGCCGTTTGGACTATGTAATGCCCCTGCCACCTTTCAGCGTTGTATGATGAGCATCTTTTCTGACATGGTGGGGACCATTCTCGAAGTCTTCATGGATGATTTTTCCGTATTCGGTTGTAGCTTTGATGAGTGCCTTAAGCACTTGAAATCTGTGCTAAAAAGATGTGAAGAGAAGAACCTAGTGCTCAATTGGGAAAAGTGTCACTTCATGGTTCAAAAGGGAATTGTACTTGGTCACATCGTTTCACAAAATGGAATTGAGGTGGACAAAGCGAAAATTGATCTTATCTCTACCCTTTCACCACCCAAAAGCATACAAGATGTGCGGTCCTTTTTAGGACACGCAGGATTCTACAGAAGGTTCATAAAGGACTTCAGTTCACTCTCTCGCCCTTTATGTAACCTACTTCAAAAGGAAAATTCATTCGAGTGGAATGAAGAATGTCAAAAGGCCTTTAACACCCTTAAAGGTATGTTGACATGTGCCCCAATAATGCAACCACCGGATTGGAGCCTTCCTTTTGAGATTATGTGCGATGCTAGCGACTATGCTATTGGGGCCGTGTTAGGCCAAAGAAAAGATAAAAATCCATGTGTCATCTACTATGCAAGTAGAACCCTAAACTCAGCCCAGGCAAACTACACTACCACTGAAAAGGAACTTTTAGCCGTAGTTTTTGCTTTGGAGAAGTTTAGATCCTACTTGATTGGATCCAAGATCATTATATTCACTGACCATGCCGCGCTTAAGTATCTGCTTTCTAAGAAGGATGTTAAACCACGGTTATTAAGATGGATCCTCCTACTCCAAGAATTCGACATAGAAATACGTGATAATAAAAGAGTAGAAAATGTAGTAGCCGACCACCTCTCTCGACTTGTCCTCACTGATTCCCCTGAAACGACTGCAATCAATGACATGTTCCCTGATGAACAACTTTTTGCTGTTTCCCAATTGCCATGGTATGCAGACATTGCTAACTATCTTGCTACAGGTGCAATTCCTACATATTGGAAAAAACAAGATAAGGATAGATTCTTCACGGAGGTGCGGAAATTTCTATGGGACGACCCATACTTATTCAAGTACTGTCCCGATCAAATCATAAGGAGATGTGTCCCAGATGATGAGCAACAAAGTATCATCTCCTTCTGTCATTCTCAAGCATGTGGTGGCCACTTTTCGGCTAAAAAGACCACAGCGAAAATTCTGCAATGTGGGTTTTATTGGCCCACCATGTTCAAAGACACACATGAGTTTTGCAAAGCATGTGAACCTTGTCAGAAACTAGGAGGAATATCCCGTAGAAATATGATGCCACTCAATCCCATCTTAATTATCAAAATTTTTTATTGTTGGGGCATCGATTTCATGGGCCCATTCCCATCTTCTTTTGGAAATGTATACATCTTGCTTGCCGTTGATTATGTTTCCAAATGGGTCGAGGCCATCCCTTGCCGGAATAATGACCATAAAACGGTCATTCGATTTTTAAAAGAAAATATTCTTTCCCGGTTTGGAACGCCTCGAGTCATCATAAGTGATGGAGGATCTCACTTTTGCAATCGCCCTTTTGCAGCCCTAATGAAGAAATATGACGTTACACACAAAGTGAGCACCCCCTATCACCCACAAACGAGTGGACAAGCTGAGATATCCAATAGGGAGATTAAACACATTTTAGAGAAAACGGTGAATCCCGATCGTAAGGATTGATCACTTCGACTTACCGATGCGCTTTGGGCTTACCGTACTGCCTTTAAAACCCCTATTGGAATGTCTCCCTATAGAGTTGTCTATGGGAAGGCTTGTCACTTGCCTGTGGAGTTGGAACATAAGGCGTATTGGGCTATTAAGACAATGAATTTCAATTCTGACAAGGCAAGCTCGCTACGCAAACTTCAATTAAATGAACTTGCAGAAATCCGGAATGAAGCTTATGAGAATGCGAGAATTTACAAGGACAAGACGAAGATATTCCATGACAAGAATATTCTTCGCAAGACATTCACGATCAATCAAAAAGTCCTCATGTATAATTCTCGCTTATATCTATTTTCGGGAAAATTGAGATCTCGATGGACCGGTCCCTACATTGTGCACACTGTCTATCTGTATGGGACTGTCGAGCTATTAAATCCAAGGAACGACAATATTTTTAAGGCAAATGGGCAGCGATTAAAGCCGTTCTTTGAAAATTTTCCTTCAGAAGGTATGTCCATACCCCTGAATGATCCTGTGTATCAGGATGATTGATCTCCTAGTCTGATGGAGGTATAGAGTAGTTAGGATTAGGATTTTGCTGCTTTTGTTTTCATTTTCATAGGTTTGTTAGAAGGCGGAAGATTTCCAATGTTCACTCTCTCAGGTAATATCATTCCTCACTCCTTGTTATTTTCAAATTGCTCTCATGTTTTGCTCATTGCGCATCTTTTACATTGAGGACAATGCAAGATTTGGTTGGGGGGTGTAGGACCGCTTGGATGAATCCAGCACTCTGCAACATCTCAAGCAATTATGTGGAAATTTTTCGATTTTTTTCAAAAATTCGAAACTCTTTTGGAAAACATTGGTTCTATGCATTCCAGATGATATGAGCATAAGAGGAAGAGATATGAAGTGAATAGGGCTGGATGTCTGGAATCTCTCATTGCATAATGGTTTTATATGTGAACTCCCCTATTTTTGTGATTGATAGAAAATCTGAACACTTTTACACCTAGTTCACATTACACGATTTTCATGAGTTGAAGGGATTATGTGATTTATGGATTAGCTAGACTTTGAATTAATGTATTGAGAAATCAGGCCGGGGTACTTTGTCCATCCTTGTCCATGGGAAAATAATGAAAGATATGGATTTTTAAAAATCCTATCTAATTTAAAAAGAAAAAGGAAAAGGAAGGATGAAATTGGGAATGTGGAAAAATGGTGGAAAAATCCGATTAGGGCTACCTACTACCAACCGGGGGATGGTCTACCCGTAACCAAAGCCGGAAATGGGACGTAGTGTGAAAGTCGTCGGAAGGACGGTAAGGAAAATTCCTGTCATTGGCTTGATGTGGCTCTATGTACCTTGAGTTCAATAGTCTAGTTGATCTATGAAGAAGATAATCCTAGAAACTCGTGGAATGAATTTTCACTACCCACACTAGGATGAATTTGTTCAAGTTCCTCTATTTATCAACCAATCAGTGGGAATCTCATATGAATGCCTATTATGCCTTGAGGATTTACGGTTCCAACCTTTGACGCCTAATCTTTCTGAATCTTACACTTATGAACCTTGGAATGTATAGAAGGATGGTTTCTGAAAGAGAGTTGAGTTTTTGAAGAATGAGATTAGCTTCACGCATGTTTTGCTCGGGACTAGCAAAATGCTGGTTGGGGGGTATGTTGAGCTCTTAATTGTGCATATTCTAATCATCACTCATTGTGCAAGGTTTATATGGTTTGTAAGCTAATTCAATGCATGTTTTGTGACTACAGGATTGAGGGTGGACTCTACTCAATTGAAGACATAAAGATCTCACTTGGGATCATTCTAATGGAGATTACTTGGGGACCAATTACTTGAGGACCAAAGAAGAAAAGAAGAGAGAAAGCGAAAGAAAGAAGCAAGGAAAGAAAGAAAAGGAAGAAATGAAGAAGTATGAAGACTGCCGACCGGTCATGACCGGTCGGCCAAGGAAGCCAGACCGGTCAGCGACCGGTCAGCCATGGTACTGAAGAACAAATAAAGGTGACCGACCGGTCTTGACCGGTCGGCTACAGCTGCTGGAGGTCTACTGAAGACGTCCGACCGGTCATGACCGGTCGGACAGGGTTGCTGGAATGTTAATATACACGTCCGACCAGTCTTGACCGGTGGGATGCTTGCTGGAGTATTTTCACTTGAGGCCGACCGATCATGACCGGTCGGCCATGCGTACTGAGTTAGAACTTTCTAATTTCTTCCCGAAATTCTCTGCGCTGCGTAAGTGTTACGCAAATTTCCGATTCTTCCGACGTTGTGGAGCCTCCAGACTATAAGAGGACACCTAGGGATCGTTCCTAGGGCATCCTAGAAGGGTGTAAGCGAGGTTGGAGGCTGTGGAAGTGAAGATTGGAGTTTCACAACTCCTTTTGGTTTGCTTTGCTGTTTTCATGCTTTTGTAGTTGTTTCATGTTTCCTTGGATCATGAGCAGCTAAACCTCTTAGCTAGGGCTAAGAGGTGAAGCTTGTAGTGAATCCAAGATGTTTTAATTCGTACTTAAGTGGTTTTAGTTTGGAATTCATGATTATGAACTAAGGTTTGAAGTTTATACAAGTTTTTAAGTAATTTTTCTTAGTCTTGTGATGACTCATGGATGTTTGGATGAATTACTTATCTTCTTAATTTGTTTGCAAAGGTATAGACCTGTATGATCCGAGGAATCGGAGTGCGCTCTAAAACTAAGCTCTTTATAAAGGGACTTCAGGCCAAAGTTCTATTTTAGTTGATTTTCTGGAATATGTAAGGACTGTGCTGGTGATTTGAATCTAGTTCAAATCCTAATCTAGCCTTGTCTTGTGAGAGGACTTGGGGGATGGTTATGATTGAGAACTGGACCTATAGGAAAGGGGAATGACCTATGCAATTGAGCATGCTCAGCTCAGCCTAGATTGAGTGAATCTTATGCATAGAACTTACATATTACAGACTGTTTGGTTTAACAGTTCTATCATCCGACTGGACTGGACAGGAATGTCGATTCTAGTTGAGAGAATAAGAAACCACAGCGGATTAAACATCAAGGATTGCTACAAGTGGATCCTTGAAACCCTAGTACCCTCTTATAATTAATTACTCTCGATTTAATTCAGCTTTTGTTACTCACATCAACTTTATACAACAATTTGATTAGTAGACTTCAATAGACACTTGTGGATGAATTTGTGAGATCCTACATAGTCCCTGTGGATCGACCTCGGTCTTACCGAGTTTATTACTACATCGCAACCCTACACTTGGGGAAGCGAACACATGTGGCATGCTGTCCAAGGAAGGGTCTTCTTCTTGGAGGATGATGGCTGAAGTAGAAGCCGGATAAACAGGTGCGGCGGGCAAGTTGTGCCCCTGATTGCTTGATGGAGAGATGGGTGGGCTTTGCCACTGGTAAGCTGGAGTGGGCAAGCTGTGCCCCTGACTGACTATTGTTGAGACGGGCAGGTTGTGCCCCTGGTTGATTGATGCTGAGATGGGTAGGATTTTCCCCTGGCTCAAACTGAACAGACCATGCCCCTGGTTTACTGATGTTGCACTAAGGAGATTGTCCCCTCGGTTGACTGAGATGGGCTGATTGTACCCATGCTTAGAAATGAGCGTGGAGAATGAAGCGACTGAAGGTGTCCCTTGCATAATGATGGGCTCTGGGATTGAAATAACTGAGGGTGCCCCTTGAGGATGAGAGGCTCGAACTCTAAACTAGAATCGATAGCACGAATAATAGAGAGGAGGCTCTTCTTAGCTGACAACTGTTGAACCTCCAATTATACATGCATTGCCCCTTACATACATAGTTTGCATGATTTTCATGGTTTAAAGGCCCACCTAACACGTGTTTCTGTGGTTGTAGGGATGAGAGTGGATTTCATCAAATTGGAGCCAAAAGAATGTATTTGAAGACATTGCATGAAGTCCTAGGATGGACCAAAGAGAAGAAGAAGAAAAAGGAGAAAAAAAGTGGAAGAAAAACAAGGCTGACCGGTCGTCTGACCGGTCAGCCCATAAAAGAAGTAAATGGAAGGAGGCCGACCGGTCTTGACGGTCGGCCAGGAAGGTTGGACACATTGCAGAAAATCAGCCGACCGGTCTGACCGGTCGGCTATAGGCACTGGATGAAGGATAAATCAGCCCGACCGGTCATGACCGGTCGGGCATGCACGCTGGAACAATGGACAGTCCACACCGACCGGTCATGACCGGTTGGCTGTGCTCTCTGGAGTATTTGAAAAGCCAGGCCGACCGGTCATGACCGGTCGGCCCTGCGTAAGAAGAATCCTTTCTAATTCGGGACTCCAAAAATTGCTGCGCAAGGCGTAGGATTTCGCAGAATCCGACGCAAGGGAGGATTGTTGCTATAAAAGGCCACCTAGGGGCTCTCCCTAAGGTATCATAGAGGAGAAGGAACGTGAGTTTGGAGGTTGAAGGCGACTGTGGAGCGTCTGCAACATCTATCTTCAGGTTTTTCTAGTTTTATGCTTTATTTTTGAGTTTTTAGTTGTAGCATGACTATGCTCGGCTAAAACCTCTTAGTTAAGGCTGAGAGGTGAAGCTTGTAGCCAGTTCTATGTTAATTTCAGTTTGATTTAAGTATTTTTCAATTTAAAGTTGATTTTTCTTATGTTTCAGTCCAATAGGTGGTAGTTTGAGATGTCTTATCTGAGTTTATGTGCTCCGGACATGAATTCCTTTTAATTCTCTGAGATTATCACAGGTTGCTTGTTTAGATTCGAATTATAGTAATCCTTGAGCAGGCCATAGTCCATCGGCATGGCTGTTACTCCGCAGGCTATGAATTTGAATTCTACATTGATTGAATGGACTTGAACTTGGAAGTTCAACTTGAATTGGATGAATGTGTGTGAATGCTTTACTTTCCAACTAGATGAGAGATAGGACTTCAAATCTAGTTGTGTTCTCTACTTGGATTGACTGAATTGACATAGGATTGCTACAAGTGGATCCTTGAAAGCCTTAGTACATTATATCTCTGATTTTTCATTAAGTTACTGTTTTAATTAAACATCTCATTGAATTTGAATTTACTCTATTAAACTGAGTTGCTGGAGTAATTAGGAAGCTGTTACTCTTTCCCTGTGGATCGACCTCGGTCTTACCGAGATTTATTACTACATCGCAGCCTTACACTTGAGGCGAGTGAACAATAACAGCTGGACAAGCAGGAGGTGCTCCTTGCATTGCGAAGACTGGACCGACTAGAGATGACCCTTGCAGGATGAGGGAATCTGAAATTGGATTGGTTGGGGGTCCCCCTTGCCAACCTATATTAGGGCATTGTGGGTCCCCTCTCAGCTGTTATTGCTGCTGCTGCGGTTGTCCATGCTGAGGGAGGAATAGTGCACCTTCGGTAGAGGCGACAAGATCATCTTCTTCCATTGGATGGGAGACGAGAACACTAGCATTATTGCTTTCGTATCCGGTAGGCTCACCTTCCACTATCGGTTGAATTGGAGAAGCCTGATGAGGCCACCAAGGGGAGATCATCCCAGCCCTTATTTTGGCTTCGACTTGTTCCCCAGTGCGGCTGAGTTGGGTAAAGTTGGCATACGGATATGAGATGAGATATCTGGAGATACTCGAATTTGCCGAGTTGATGATCATGGAGATTTGCTCTTCATCATCGATGTGTGTCTTCATTCTAGCGGCCATTGCCTGCCATCGTCCAATGTAAGCTGACAATGTTTCATCACTTCTTTGCCTGAGAACTGCGAGGTCCGCTCTCCTAGGGTGCCATGTTAAGATTGTATGCGAACTTGTTGACGAAAGTATGGGAGAGCTGCTCCCAACTCCTGATGTGATGACAGTCCAATGATGTGTACCAGTCTAGGGCATCGTCTTTCAGGGACTTTTGAAACAGACGGATCAACGCTCCGTCGTTGCTTGCCACAACATCTAGCTCACCACAAAATGATCTCAAGTGGTCTATAGGACACCCTGTCCCATCATATCTTTTAAATTTTGGTACCTGAAAGCCTTGAGGTATCATTGCATCAGGAAATGGACAAAGGTCCCTGAACTTAGTGGATGGAAGATCCGCCCCTTGCTGCTTCTGCAACTTTCTCTTCATCTCTCGCATCTGTTCTCGGAGTTGTTCGATTTCAGAGGGACCATATGAAGGAGATCTTGCCCCTTGCCAAGACTGAGCTCGGCCCCTTTCGTAATAATTGTTGTCATTGATGCTCCTATGATTCCTGCTTGAAGAAGGTTGGGCCTGGTAATTACTCCCATTGCAACGACTTTGTTGGACTGGAGCAGAGAAGGGAGGTTGCAAGGAAGCATGAAAATGGCTCCTGTTTGCAGGAGGATACTGGAAGAAATGCCCTGAGGTCGAGGGTTGTTCTGATTGAAGGCCCCTGTTAGGAGGGTATCGAAAGTCTTGAGCGAACCCTGGCGGTTGTGGCTGGGATGAACTAGAGGCTGGAAGAGATGGTTGTTGTGGTTGTTGAACTAGACCAGCTTGATTGCTGGCTGCTGAAACTAGGCTTGTGTGAATCGGAGAAGCATTTCCTGCATGACCCTCATGCTTTGTTGTAGCTCTAGGATGCTAGGGGTTAACATGGATTCTCTCGAGTTTAACTGTGGAGAGGAAGCCTCAGGTATTTCGAGGGTAGGGAAGGAGAGGACCAATTTGATTTTGTATTGGACGTGGCAGGGTGATTTGGTTTGGAGGAGTAATGGTGGGGAAGTATGCTCTACTCTCTTTTTTTTTTTGGTTTTGGGATTTTTTAATTTTTTATTTTTGGATGGAATGCTATGCAGATGAGATTGTATGAGGACTAATGACTTTCAAGTATAGGAGGGATTCCGTTTTTCAAGTCGGATCATGACTAGTGGGACTAGTATTTCCCCAGTGGAGTCGTCATTCTGTGGACCATCGCTGTTCCACGCTCCCACATGACGTTCGTCCCTTTCCTTTTGGAAAAAGAAGAGGAGGATGCATGAGTGCGAATCGCCGTTTATGCCACTGGCTTGCCCTGACAATAGTGAGGTTCTGTCAAGAAAGCTTTGGACAAAACTCAAATGAGTTTTAGGCCCCCGATTGTGGATGTTCGGGCGCCCGACTGTATTGCATATCTGTCCAGCAAGCTTTTGACAGAAAATAGTTGAGTTTTGGGCGCTCGATTGGGGTAGTTCTGGGCGCCCGACTGTGCCTTAAAACTTATCCAACAACTAAATTGCCTATGTGGACTTAGTTTTAGGCACCCAACATAGTCTTGTTCGGGCACTCGACAGTGTCTGGCGAGGATAATTTTTGTAATATATTCTTTATGGAGGGGTACCCAGACGCGACACTAGCCATTTTCTTCCTGTTTGAGTTATGTCTACATAAACATGTGTTGGGGAAATTAGGCTTTGATGAGGAGAATCTTTTAGAGCCTTAAGGGAGTGTTTTCCGCATAATAAAAACCTTCTTCCCCTAGCTCTAAACCCTTGAGTCATTGTTCAATCCTTATTGTTAGAAGACATTAATGAGCATTTGAAGATCAGATTGAAACATGAACTCAAGCCTTCATTAATAGCCCTTGACCTAATCTGAAATAGGTATATCCTTAGCCATTGAAGTCATTAATATTATCCTAAGTGAAACCTTCCTTCTCCATTAAAAGCCTTATCTCATAGAAGGTTCACCCAATCATTATCCCCTCACCTTGGTTCTACAAAGTTGTACACAAAGCAAGGTTGTTGATCGAGGGAGCTGAAGAAGGAGCGGTTCGTGTAAGACAAAGCTTCTTCAACAAATGCACTTTTAAGGGGCTCATCCAGCTAAGTATTCTTAGTATTAGAGTCCATGGTTCGAAACCACCTTTTGTAAAGAGATTTGGGTTTCAAAGTTTGAAGACCCAAACTCAGTAAGTCTTTGTGTAGGCTTCCAATGGGAGACTACGTGCGTCGTCCTTATGTAGGCCTCCGACGGGAGAATACGTGTGTCGTCCTTATGTAGGCTCCGACGGGAGAATACGTGTGTCATCCTTGTATAGGACGGGTGCAGAGTTTGTTATCCAAACTCGTGAATTCCTTGTGTAGGCCTCTTATGGGAACATATGTGTGTTGTCCTTTCGTAGGAATGGTCCTTAAGTAGGACTAGACCTTTTGTAGGCCACCAGCATGTGCAAAACATGTAGGACCTTGTGTAAGTTGTAAAGGTTTGTAGTGAACTGTTGAACCTCCAACTTATACATTGCATTACCCACTACATGACATTGTATGCATGGCTTTCATGATTAAAAGGCCCATCTAACGCATGTTTTGTGATTGTAGGGATGAGAGCGGACTTCACTCAATTAGAGACCAAAAAGGGGCCATTTAGAACCTTTAAAGGAAGGTCCAAGATGGACCAAAGAAGGAAGAAGAAAGAGGGAGAAAAGAGAATGAAGAAAAGAAGAAAAAGATGAAGAAAAGCAAGTCCAACCGGTCGGCCATACCTCTGGACACCATTGGAAGAAGGACCAGTTGGTCCGACCGATCTTGACCGGTCGACCAACCGGTCGATGCTGCTGCGGAGCTCGCTGGACATATAATCAGTTTGGTCCGACCGGTCATGACCGGTCGGCCAACGAGTCGTGGCTGCTAGGAAACCCTCTGGACTAAAAACAGGTAGGTCCGACCGGTCGTGACCGGTCGGCCAGGCCAGTCCGACCGGTCGGCTACGCAGAAAAATCAGGAACTTCTATTTCTGGTTCCGAAATTCGCTGCGCACTTCGTAACCTTACACGGTTTCTAGAAGATTCCGACGTAACCGAGCATCCTCACTATAAAAGGATACCTAGGGGCTCTTCCTAGGTCATCATAGAAGCTAAGGGACAGTGGTTCCAGAGAAGAGGAAGCTGTCGTGGAGCATCTGCAACCCTCCAATTTCTAGTTTTTCCAGTTTTTATGCTTTCTATTATGAGTTCTAGTTGTAGTATGACAATGCTCGGCTAGAATCTCTCAGCTAAGGCTGAGAGGTGAAGCTTGTAGCTAATTTTATGTTTGATTCAAGTTAATTCAAGTACTTTTTAATTCAAGTTTGAATTTTTCATATTCTAGTTCTTAAGTTGGTAGTTTGAGATGTTTTATGAGAGTTCATGTGCTCCGGACATGGATGCCTTGCAATTCTCTGAGATTATCATATTGTATTTGTTTAGGTTCGAAATATGGTAACCCTTGAGCAAGCCATAGTCCATAGGCATGGCTGTTACTCCGAAGGCTATGATTTTGAATTCTACATTGATTGAATGGGACTAGAACTTGGAAGTTCAGCTTGATTAGAATTGAATGTGTTTGAATGCTTTATTTTCCAACTAGATGAGAGATATGACTTCAAATCTAGTTGTGTTCTCTACTTGGATTGATTGAATTGACATGGGATTGCTGCAAGTGGATCCTTGAATGCCTTAGTACCTTAAATTACTGATTTTCCATTAAGTTACTGTTTTAGTTTAATTACTCAATTGAATCCTATTTCTTGCAAAACTGAGTTGCTGAAATAGTTTGAAAGTTGTTTCTAATTCCCTGTAAATCGACCTCGGTCTTACCGAGTTTTATTACCACATCCCAGCCTTGCACTTGAGGCGAGCGAACAAGTTTTTGGCGCCATTGCCGGAGAATTTTAGATAACGGTTTTCAAATTGTTTTAGTGGTTGTAGAAGTAGAAGTAGATAGGTTTTCTGATTTTTTCTAGAACTAACAAATTGTTTCGTTTTGTAGGATTTCTTCTCTAGTTAAAAGCCATCAAGTGATACCTCTCTAACTTAGCTTTTTACAGATTTTCTATTTTCAGATTTCTAGGATTTAGGACTTATTTAGTTTTTTTTTTGTGGTTTATGTCCCATTGGGAACGTAACCACTCAAATCGTCTCCAATCTGAAGTGGTTTAGTTGGACCATTGTCAGTCCATAGACGAGTCCGAAATTACCAAGAGTATTGTGAAAGTTTGGGGAGTATGGATCAAACACCTTTAAGGAATCCTCCCCCCCTACTCCAACTATAAACGCAAATCAAGGAGTAGGAGAGAATGAGGTACATAATGTTCCTCCACTGAGATCATTGCGGGATTACCTACAACCAGCCCGTGCAATTACACCCTCTTGTGTGGTTCTACCACTAAATGGGGGAAACATTGATATAAAGCCGGGTGTAATTCAACTCTTACCAAAGTTCCATGGGTTAGACTCTGACCGCCCATATCTACACTTGAAAGAATTTGAAGAAGTGGTGGCTACCTTACAGTACGCCAATGTTTCAGAAGATACCATTAGACTTAAACTTTTTCCCTTTTCATTGAAAGAAAGAGCTAAAGATTGGCTTCACTTTCTTAGACCACATTCGATTGGGTCATGGATTGAGATGACCCGGGAATTCTTGAAAAAGTTCTTCCCGGCTCATAAAACGAACACCCTTCGAAAAGCCATAATGAATTTCTCGGCTAAAGAGGATGAATCTTTTTTTCAATGTTGGGAGAGATTTAAGGACCTCCTACTTGCTTGCCCACATCATGGCTATGAGAGTTGGCAAATTATAAATTTTTTCAATGATGGATGAAGTTCCAATATGCGCCAATTTGTAGAGATGATGTACAATGGTGAGTTTATGAGTAAAAATCCAGATGAGGCTTGGAGTTACTTGGACATGTTGGCTGAAAATGCCCAATCTTGGGATACCTCGGACAAACCCAATAACCCCAAGCCTATTCAAGAGAAAGGAGGGATCTATATCCTTAATGAGGAAGACGATGTGAATGCAAGGATAGCCAACCTCACAAGGAAGGTTGAGGCCATGGAACTTAGTAAAATGGAGTTCCAAAGTCCAATGAAGCTATTGAAACCATATGTGGGATTTGTCTCACCAATTTACACGCTACGCAAGATAGTCCCACAATTCCTGCATTTCAAGAAGTATTACATGAACATGCAAATGCCACATATGGGTTTCAACGGCCCTTCAATGGACCGGTGGGTAATACGTACAATGACAGTTAGAAGAACCACCCAAATTTTAGTTAGAAGAATGCTCCTACGGGCAATCCTACCAACTCTCAAAGAGGGCCACCCATGCAAAATATGGCCCTCACCTCAGTTCTCAATGGAGGATACCTTGAAAGCGTTTATACAAGGGCAAATGCAAATCAATCAAACAAATCAGCAAATGTTCCAAGAGCTTAAAGTCTCGGTTGATGAGATTAAGAGACGCTTAAATGCTAGGGAAGGGACCTTTCCGGCCCAACCTCAGCCCAATCCAAAGCAAGTACATGAAGTGAGCATTCCTAATCCTTCCAACCAACACATGGAGCAAGCCAAATCTATCACCACTCTTAGAAGTGGTAAACAAATTGAAAAAATCCATTTCGGTGAAGGCCGACAAGCCTAATGATCTGGTAAATTCTGAGGATGAGGATGGATCTAACTTAGCCCCACAAGAACCGGAACGCATTTACAAGCCCGTAGCACCATTCCCTTCAAGATTGGTTGCCCCAAAATCTCTTCCAAGCTCTCATGATATTCTAGAGATTTTCAGATAAGTCAAGATTAATATCCCTTTGCTTGATGCCATTAAACAAATTCCCTCTTATGCCAAGTTTCTAAATGACCTATGCACAACAAAACGCAAATATAATGTGCAGCAAAAGGCCTTCTTAACTGAGCAAGTGAGTGCCATTCTCACTCAAAAGACCCCCCCAAAATTTAAAGATCTCGGTAGTCCCACCGTCTCATGTATCATTGGAGACTACCGGATTGAGCGTGCCTTGTTAGATTTGGGGGCGAGTGTGAACTTGATCCCATACTCGGTATATGAGCAATTGGGTCTTGGTGAATGAAAACCCACCAAAACCACGTTGCAACTCACTGATAGATCTATCCGTGTACCGAGGGGGATAGTTGAAGATGTTCTAGTTCAAGTTGACAAATTCTACTACCCGGTAGATTTTATCGTCTTGGACACACAATTGGTTTTAAATGCTAGCACTCAAATACCGGTGATATTAGGCCGCCCATTCCTTGCCACATCAAACGCAATCATCAATTGCCGAAATGGGGTGATGCAACTATCCTTTAGAAACATGACATTAGAGGTGAATGTGTTTCACTTGGGCAAAAGGTATAGGGATGATGATGATATCCACGAGGTTGATTTGATTGATTCAATCGTGGAAGAGGAGTTCGCTTTAAGGCAGAATTTTGATCCTCTAGATGTTGTTAGTTTTGATCCCTTTGAGGATTGGGACGACACTGATGGTCCCCATGAGGTAAACATGATAGAATCCATGGATGATGGGGGGTTTTCCCAACATGATCTACCTGAAAGTTTAGAGACATATTTGACACATTCTAAGGATAAATCTAATTCTCATTTTCTTAAGACCTTGGAAGTGTCAATTTCTGAAAATTCAATTGACAAGTCACTAATTTCTGATTTACACAAATTTGTTGTGCAGGATTTGGAAGAGTTGGTGCTTGATCTGCGTACAGAGAGGCCAATTTTTGAAAGTGTAGAGGTTGAGGACCCCCTCCAACCTACACAAAATTCTGAGAAGGAGGAAGACATAAAGGGTCCAAATCTGAAAATTACCTCTGATGAGGTCTCTTATCACTTGACGAGTGCCTAACGTACTTTGAGGATTGGGATGATCCCATGATTCAGGATATTGTACATGCTTTGAGAGAGACCTCCCCGATGCCTAAAAAGGTTCCTTCCACAGAACACCATACTGAAAATTCAATTGTGGAAGCACCGCTGAAATCTAATTTTGTGGAGATCATATCGACTTGTGAAGAAGAAATACAAGTCTCCACATCTCTTTGGTTTGTTCAAACCGAAGAACACTTCTGGAATGATCCGTACTTAAATAATTTTCGCCCAGACAAGAAGGAAAGGAGATCCATATTCAATGATTTCCAACCAATGAAATTCTCCTTTCCTAGTACATGTGACAATTTTGTTGAAGAACCCGCTGAAATTTTTCAGCAGGATTTTCAATGGGGTAGAATGATCGATGTCACTAATGTACTTTCCAAAGCAAGATGGTGGATAGTTCTACTGGAAAATTTGTTACACCACTTGATGATCCTGCTCAACTTTGTCCTTTTGGATGTTATAATGATAATCGATCTCCTAGTCTGATGGAGATCCTCTTTTTACAAGGACGGGTTAGTTGTCTTTATTGCTTTCCGTAGATTAGGTTTAGTTTTATTCAGTTTTACTGTTTTAGTAGGTTTAGTTGTTAGGGTTGTAGATTTCCATAATCGCTCTCTCAGGTACTATTGTTCTCACTCTCTCATATTTTATCTTTGCTCTCATATTCATGCTCATTGCATATCTTTTTACATTGAGGACAATGCAAGAATTGGTTGGGGGGTGAGATGAGATTCCTCATTTAGCAGTTTGCAACATTTCAAGCTTTATATGTCTCAAATTTTTTCAAATTTTCTAAAATTTCAAACTCTTTTAGAAAACCTTATTTCCATGCATTCGAGATGAATATGAGTATAAGAAGAGGAGATACGAAGTGTGTGATGTTACAAGTCTTGAATTTCTCCCAACATAATGGTTTTATATGTTAGTTCCCCTATGTTGTGATTGATAGAAAATTTGAACACTTTTTACACCTAGTTCACATTACACGATTTTCATGAGTTGAACGGTTTATGTGATTTGTGGATTAGCTAGACTTTGATTTAAAGGTGTTAAGAAACAAGCCGGGGTATTTTGTCCATCCTTGTCCATGGGAAAATAACGGAAGATATGGATTTTTAAAAATCCTATCTAAATCAAAAGAAAAAGGAAAAGAAAGGATGAAATCGGGAATGAAGGAAAAATGGTGGAAAATTCCGAAAGGGCTACCTATTACCAACCGGGGGATGGTCGAACCGTAACCAAAGCCGGAAATGGGACATAGTGTGAAAGCCGCTGGAAGGACGGTAAGGCAAATTCCTGTCATAGGCTTGTTGTTGCTCTGTGCACCTTAAAATCCTTGGTTTACTTAATCTATGAAGAAGGTAACCCCAGAGACTCATGAGATGAACTTTCACTATGCACACTGGGTTGAAATTGTTCGAGTCCTTCTATTTATCAATCCATCAGCGGGAATTTCATGTAGACACTTCTTATGCTTTGAGAGTTTAAGTTTGCAATTTCTATCACCTAGTTTCTCCAAATTTTATACTTATATGTCTTAGAATGGATAGAAACATGGTTTCTGGAAGAGAGTTGGTTTGGAGGTTTGAAATTGTTTCATGCATGTTTTGCTCGGGACTAGCAAAAAGCTGGTTGGGGGGTGTGTTGAACCTCCAACTTATACATTGCATTGCCCCACTACATGACATTGTATGCATGGCTTTCATGATTAAAAGGCCCATCTAACGCATGTTTTGTGATTGTAGGGATGAGAGCGGACTTCACTCAATTAGAGACCAAAAAGGGGCCATTTAGAACCTTTAAAGGAAGGTCCAAGATGGACCAAAGAAGGAAGAAGAAAGAGGGAGAAAAGAGAATGAAGAAAGAAGAAAAAGATGAAGAAAAGCAAGTCCGACCAGTCGTCCGACCGGTCGGCCATACCTCTGGACACCATTGGAAGAAAGACCAGTTGGTCCGACCGGTCTTGACCGGTCGGCCAACCGGTCGGTGCTGCTGCGGAGCTCGCTGGACCTATAATCAGTTTGGTCCGACCGATCGTGACCGGTCGGCCAACAGGTCGTGGCTGCTGGGAAACTTTCTGGACTAAAAACAGGTAGGTCTGACCGGTCGTGACCGGTCGGCCAAGCCAGTCCGACCCGGTCGGCCACGCAGAAAATCAGGAACTTCTATTTCTGGTTCCGAAATTCGCTGCACACTGTGTAACCTTAAGCAGTTTCTGGAAGGTTACGACGCAACCGAGCGTCCTCACTATAAAAGGACACTAGGGGCTCTTCCTAGGTCATCATAGAAGCTAAGGGACGTGGTTCCAGAGAGAGGAAGCTGTCGTGGAGCGTCTGCAACCCTCCAATTTCTGGTTTTTCTAGTTTTTATGCTTTCTATTATGAGTTCTAGTTGTAGTATGACAATGCTCGGCTAGAATCTCTCAGCTAAGGCTGAGAGGTGAAGCTTGTAGCTAATTTCATGTTTGATTCAAGTTAATTCAAGTACTTTTTAATTCAAGTTTGGATTTTTCATATTCTAGTTCTTAAGTTGGTAGTTCGAGATGTTTTATGAGAGTTCATGTGCTCCGGACATGGATTTCCTTGCAATTCTCTGAGATTATCATATTGTATTTGTTTAGGTTCGAATTATGGTAACCCTTGAGCAAGCCATAGTCCATAGGCATGGCTTGTTACCTCCGAAGGCTATGATTTTGAATTCTACATTGATTGAATGAGACTAGAACTTGGAAGTTCAGCTTGATTAGAATTGAATGTGTTTGAATGTTTTATTTTCCAACTAGATGAGAGATAGGACTTCAAATCTAGTTGTGTTCTCTACTTGGATTGATTGAATTGACATGGGATTGCTGCAAGTGGATCCTTGAATGCCTTAGTACCTTAAATTACTGATTTTCCATTAAGTTACTGTTTAGTTTAATTACTTCAATTGAATCCTATTTCTTGCAAAACTGAGTTGCTGAAATAGTTTGAAAGTTGTTTCTAATTTCCTGTGGATCGACCTCGGTCTTACCGAGTTTTATTACTACATCACAGCCTTGCACTTGAGGCGAGCGAACATGAACCTACTTTAAAAACCACTATAGTAGTGAAATTCGGCCACTCAAGGAGTTAGTGAGCCGGGGAGTGGAGTAAGCACGTAGTCGAACCAATATACATCGTGTGCAATGTGGTGAATGCATTTTTTTCCATTATTATTATTTCTTACTAAATTAAAGGAATTGTTGGTCGAATGCACATTTCATGTTTGAAAAAATGCTCACATGATATTCTTCCTCATATGCTTAGTTGTATGATTAGGATAAGTAAGCATATCAACAGTTGATCAAATACTCTCAATGGAATTCTTGTAGACGATGCTTATTTCATTGCATTCCTCATTGGTTACATTATTCACATAGATTAGTCACTCTCTTAGAATAATCCCCCCCCCCCCCCCCCCCCCCCCCCCCCCCAAAAAAAAAAAAAAAAAAAAAAACTTAAGCATAGTTCCTAGCTTCTACTATAATGGTAATCCAACTAATACCGCAATTTCAGATAGAAGGGTCTAAGCTAGAGGAGTCCTCTTGCCGTCGAAGTGCAAGTGTCACGTTTTAGATAGGGACCAATAATTAGTTCCCCAAGTAGAGTCGTTGGACCATCTCTTCTCCACAGGCGTCCTAGCTTTGAAGGCGTGGCCTTTCTTTGCACCTCTTTTTTAGCTCTCCTTTATGTCAAACTAGACTGCGATTGGGAGAGCTACCCAATGTTAGGCAGCAGCTTTCCTCCGCCTCCTCATTTTACTAGATGTAAGTTAGGTAAAAGTCAATGTGGATGGTTCATCCTGTAAAAACTACTCGGGATTTTGGGGGGAAGGTGGTTGTTAGAGATAGATAAGGGGATCTCGTCTTAAAATTCTCTAGTGGGTATGGCATGGGGACCAATACCCGTGCAAAGGCTCAAGCTTTGGCCAAGGGATTATACTTAGGTCTGGTCCGAGGCTTTCCCAAAATCATTGTGGAAAGTAATTCAAAATCTATCTTTGAAGATGTGGTACTGGAGTGCTCGGATAGAGTTTATCATGCACAAGGCTGAGGTCAGAGTGAGGTACACGACGCGAGAGACCAATAGCCTGGTGGACATCTTGGCTAAGCTGGGGAGGGTTCCCAGACGATTAGCCTCTTCCACGGAGTGTTAGAGCTCCCTCATCAAGAAATTCGAGGAGCCATATTCCCTATAAGGTGGGCATGGGGAATGTTTATAAGGTGTGGATGAAAGCTTTGGAGTTTGTTTTGTTTATTTTTCTTGTTGGGTATATGATAGGTGGCCCTGGTCTTCTTCTTTTCTTTTTTTAGATTGGGGGCAACTTGAATGTAAACAGGGATTGTATAGTCTTTTTCAATAATATTTCCTTTAAAAATATATATAAAGTCACTAGTTTGGAGACCCATTTCTTTGGACTATATTAGAGACATTGAAAATGAATTTCCTACGAGACCCTTCCTACGAGACCCATCATTTTCAGAGTTTGTGATAGGGACCATCAGATTGTGTGAAAACTAGCCACCCTTTATGTGTTGTGCGGGGAATAGCTCTATGAAGGGGAATAGCTCTATAAAAGATCATTCAACCACGTTTGTTACGCTACTTTCCCTATCCAGCACATATGCCCGATAGGAGTACTAGGCTTCGAGCGTAGCAAACCAAACCAAAGAGGAAGGGCAAAGGCAAGGGTTAGTTTGGGCTGTGTGCGAAAATGGCTAAACTAGTCAGTGTTATCTGTCTTCACCACAAACTTCGACCCAAGCAAATAATGTCTCCATACCCGAAGGCAATGTATGACCGCAAGTCACTCTTTCTCCTGGGCCGTGTATCTCCTTTCGGCGTCGCTTAACTTGCGGCTCTCATAAGCGACAGGATGGCCCCCTGAAGAAGCACCCCACCTAAAGATTAAGGATATATAATTAGAACTTAATTAATCCTTAGACTTAATGACATGTAATGGTCAATGTCTTGATTGCGTGTACTTTAATTTACTCCCTTTACGAGGCTACCACATGGCTAATAAAAGTGAGAGTAGCTGGTGCATCTATTAGGATCCATTCATTGATGGCCAATAAGGGATCCATTGGTATTATGAGAGCTTGTTTATGCATAGATAAGGGAGATCATAAGTTCATCAAGTGGTTTTTCTACTAGGCCAGCACTTAAAAAGTCTTTCGAAGGTTTTAACGGTTGAGATTTTTCTTTGATAGTTAAAAGTGTTTAATCACTCTTGATGATATATGGTCCACCAATGGCATGGGCATAAGG